>BQNB010076790.1:0-31052 GCA_026074375.1 Tanacetum coccineum
ATCGAGCTTTTTAAAACTGATGCTAATCCTTTTTCTGTTAGTATATATCTTTGTTATTTACAGTACTACGTATTGTTAGAATTGAGATAACAAGTGTTTGTTTTAAAATTCAAAATTTACTCGTCTTCTTTAACTAAATCATACACGCCATAAATACTCAAATGGCTATAGATTGACTTGTAGGGGTGTAAACGATCCGAGCTTTTAACGAGCTATTCGAACTCGAGCTCGAGTTTAATACTCACGAGCTTGAGTCGATCTCGAACAAATATTAGTGCTCGATTAGTTTGACGAGCCGAGCTTTAAATGATGATCAATATTGGCTCGGCTCGTTCGAAAACTCGTTTAAATATCACGAGCCGAATAAGCTAGTCAAGCTTAACGAGCCGAATAAGCTAGTCGAGCTTAACGAGCCGAACGAGCTACTCGAGCTTAACAAGCCAACACTTAATATATAAGTTTTTAAGCTCATTTTATTCTAAAGTTTTATATATGTATTTTTCTAGTATTATCAAAATTAAAGTTGTATCTTAATATTTTATTTCTAAGCTACATATTTACTTAAATCTTCTCTTTTTTCTTATACTTTGTTTTATATGCTTTTTTTTTTCTTTCTATGTGATGTGTTTTCCTTTACTTTTTTTGAACATTATATCTAATAAGTACACTTATTTTTTAGTTATTACTAGTTTTTTTTAAACAGCTAAATGATAACTCTTTTAAGTTTAATCTATATAAATACACTTATTTATCTTACCTAAACTTATTATATAAAGAAGTTGAATGTGCGTTTTTATTTGCATAAGTGTTAAGTGATTTAAGTTTACACACTTTTGCTTTTATATAATGATCTTTAAACATGTTTCAATCAAATTATATTGATTTATAAACTTATAAAAAGCATTGTAACTCTTTCTAATAAACAAGCCATTCACGTATAACAACTATAAACATGACATATATCATGGATTATGGAGTATCAAGGTAAATTTTAAGCTAATTTGATATTTGACGAAGTTGAGTGTGACATTGAGCCAATAAGGGTTATGTTATATTTCACTCTTACGAGTTGATTTATGATATAAGTTGCGTGCTAAAATATACGATTTTGAATGAGAGTCAAGTCGCAAGTTAATATTTATATGTCATGCACACACGTACATATAAACAAGCCACACACATAAAAGCATACATAAGCAGTGGCGGACCCAGGAATGTTGAAGACGGGGGGCAATTTTTTTTTTTGACAAAAGTCGTTGTGCACACACAAATGAAGATGGATTTATAAGGTTTTTACATTGTTTTGCTTCTAGGTGGGGGCAATTTGATTTTATGAGGGGGTGCACTTTAATAAAAAGGCTAAAAAAATTTACACTAAAATTTGATTTTTTTTGACGAATCGTGTAAGGCACCGCCTAGGTCCGCCCTTGTACATAAGTAAGCAAACTTAAAATGAGAATGATGATAAATTATTATAACCACTAATTTGAGATGCTTCTACTTGAATTAGATGCATATCTATCCATTTAGATGCATCTCAATTAGTTTCGAAATAATTTGAAGTAAAAAAACGAAGCAAAGTATAACAACAAATTTGACCCGCATAGGACAAAAATTACATAGGATTCGCCTAACTTGATTAAATGCATATTATATATGTACATGCATCTAGTTTTCACACGCAATGATACACCCCATATATTATGTATATGTCATGTTAGTCAGAAGTATTGTTGGTAAAAATGTTCTTCTTTATTACAATGATATCATGAGAGACAAAAACTTCCTCCAACTTAGAGTTCTCTATGACAGCCCCCCCTACGAGCATTAACAAACCTCTCTATACCATGCTGTGCGCAAGTGCTCATCTCTCACGGTGATACACCGCTCTCTGCGAGACAGAGATGACGCTACCTACACGTTAGTGGTCTTATCTGCTCGTTCTATCATAACACCTACTTTTCACCGTTTTTGTTTGTTTATATAACATCTTCATCCCGCACCTAATACCAATTCGTTTTTCGATCCAAATTCATCATCTGAAACTGTGATGATGGTATTGTCATCTCGGGTGATAATGATGATGAAGACATGCTAACGCCGATTGTTGAGAACTTCATAATCAAGTTTTGGTAGTTGGACGAAAAAAGGTTTAGAGTCTAATTGATAAAGGTGAAAGTGATGAAGATTAAAAGTGAAACATATTAGAACTTATGTTTATAAAAAAACATATGAAATAATCATGCAACTATAAAAGCTTGTCGCTATAAAGTCATGTTGTTGTGCACGAGTACTCGTCTAGTAAAAGTATAAATCACCCAACGATGTATTTTTATAAGATGGTCATATCACATCTCAAGCGATATATAGTGTTACTTAATTTTTATAGGTGCTTAATCTTACTCGATATTTTATCATAACTTTAAGTCGATGTTATTATACTAGGTTTTACTAATTCATGTAATCATAATTTTTTAGTTTCATTTTATTTTATGCCGCCTTGTCTGCGACGGAAGCTGTTGAAGAAAGATGCAACACCTAAAAATGAAGCTCTCTAACAAACACATGGTTTGAGAATATTGTTATAAATATTGATTAATGGATAATGGGGTATTTGCTTTGTTTATTTGTTATACGTGTTTGAAATCGTGAAAAACACATCCTTGTAGCATTATAAATAAAACAACTCTATGCATGGTTTAAACTCAGTTTGAATATAACTGTTGCAAGTTGCAACAAACAATCTCATTTTTGTTTTAAAATTAAAAAATATAAAAGTTTTATTATCTTTTCTTTTCTTTGCTAACTATAAATACTTAGACAAAAAGAAATAAGAAATGAAGTTTGAAAATATCAAAAGAACAAGAGAAATTGAAATTATAGGAGGGCATGGTTAGTATACTTATCCCACATCGCTTGAAAAGAAAAACTTTCAAGAGAAAAAACTATATATAAGCAAAGCCCTCACCTTATTTTGAAACATAGTTAAGCTTTAGATGTTATTAAACATTGATATTGTGTTTTTAAACAATATGTGTTGAGCTTATAAGTTATATATGTTAACTTTAGTTTGAGCATTAGAACAATTTTTATAATTGTAAATGTAAATGAGTTTTCGAGCTCGAGCTCGAGCCAATTTATAAAAGTTTATTCGAGCTTGAGCCGAGCTCGAGCCGAGTAATTAATAAACGAGCCTGGCTCGTTTAGGCCAAAACTCGACTCGGCTCGGATCGTTTACACCCCTACTTGTGTACAACAACGAGTTGGCGTGTTGCCCGCGCGTTGTGACGGTGGCTAACTTAGTCTCGAAAGGTGTGTTTTCTTGTTTTATAACTTTTGTACACCTCTAAATTATCTATTAGGTTCCTTTTGAATCTATTAGGTTCCTTTTGGATAAATGTGTATTTTTGTTTGGCAGGTGTACACGAATGCGTATTTGATTTGAATCTATTGGCACGAATGCGGCTATATTAGGTTCCTTTTGAACGCTTAAGCGAAATCCAAAATGTAGATGGTCTTTGCCAAACACGTGTACACGCTATTGAAACCTAAACGAAATGATCCTCCTGATCTTACATAGTAAACAACTTTGTTATATTAAACTAAAACAATTATTCTTTTAACCAAGTCTAAGTAACAAAATCATAATAGCTTTTGAAAACTTAACGTATGGAGCTGAACTTGCACTTGGAACAATGAACCTGGTTGCACTTGCACTTGTAACTGTATACTTTAGAAGAGTTTTCTGCACTTACAAGTTTATGTACCGAATTTGAACTTGCGGTTACAGGTTCGTGGGTTGAACTTGCACTCGTTACAATGAAACTCTTCTGATCCGTTTTGAGACTCCAACAAAAACAATAAAGAACCTAGACAGAAAGACCACAGAAAAATATATATCATATATACGCTTCAAACAACACAATGTATCTGTAAAATTGACAATTAAATTCTTAAAAGTGCATCACTTCCATTGTCCAGTTACAACATGTAATGAAGAATCATCACACGCAACACATGTACATCTTTTATACCATATGAATGACCCTGTACATTACGGCGAGGAGAAAAAAGAACTGTAGAAGTCTAGTATCTGAGTGTATATGCAACATACCAGATTTTTCAAGACGCTAAGATAAAAAACAATTACACTAGTTTGCACTGAGTAGGGATCCGGTGAGAAGAAAATAAAAATGAGAAGAATAAGAAGAAATTCTAGTCACACATTCTAAATAGAAAAGAGAACATCAAGGGGAGATGCATGAGTTTTTGTAGGTGCATCTTAAATGTGTGGTTGTGTTTCTTCTTATCATTCTTATTTTAATTTATCTTCTCATTTGATCCTAACTCAGTTTGCACTTTATAACAGTACGCATCACATGTCCACCAACTACTGCACTCCTTTGTCTTCCCGACGACTTGCTTCTCCAATTTGCTAGTAAATGCAAAAAGTGATCAACATTTAGATTTTGACTACTGTTGCACCGGGTATAGACACTTCCCCATTCTTTAAAGGCCAGTTTGGTTTTAGGTAATGGGAATCGGAATGAGAGTCAAACAAATATGAATAGTTTGGTTGATGGTTTAGATACACATTATGGCTTGACACCTTTAGAACACATTCCCTATCATATTAACTGGTATCAAAATTTTAATGTGGGCCATCTAATTATTGAGTCTTTCTCGCTCTCATTCTCAATTAAAATACAAATATAAACTTAAATAAGAATGAATAAAAAACAATATTTCTATATAATAATATTTTATTTTCATACCTACTATCTTTCAAACCTATACCAATTCCAATTTTAATTCCAAACCTTTTTACAAACCAAACGGACCTTAAATCTTCAACAATTGGAATACTAACTTTTTTTTGTGCAACCAAGTCTTGAACAAATTCCATATAAATTTGTTCCAACAGCCAACACGTGTATTATTATTTCGAAGCAACATATGCAATGTGACATATAATGTATAACGATCACTACTTATGGCATGGTCATAATAAAAAAAAGGTTAACACAATAGCTAAGAAGTAAAGGTCAGGTTGAGAACATAATTGTATGAAGTAATGCTCTAACACGCTATATGGCATAGCTCTTTTGTCATTTCAAATTGTAAATTCAATGATTAATAGATATATAATGTATAACGATCACTACTTATGGCATGGTCATGATAAAAAGCTTAACACAATAGCTAAGAAGTAAAGGTCAGGTTGAGAACATAACTGTATAAAGTAATGCTCTGACACGCTATACGGCATAGCTCTTTTGTTATTTCAAATTGGAAACTCACGGATTAATTCATTATGAAACCAATGGGATCCATACAGAACTATTATATAGGTTATGCATTTATTATTCATTTAAAGGAATAGCACTAAAGTGATTTAAGTATGAGATTATATATAGATAAAGCTAAATGATTAAACTTTTCTTTACAATATCTGTTAATTTTCATACTCTTGTGATATTTATAATCATGCTAGTACTAAAGATATATAAATAACTAAAGGCAGAGGAGGCATTTTAAGCTAATCCAAACATCTTTAAAGTATGTCTTATAAATAAGTCATAAGCTTAAGTAAGCAACCTACGATACTATTTGGGTAATAGTAATCATCAAGAAAAGAATTATGCCGACGTGAGACTCAAACCCTTAGAATTTCAAATTGGAGATAAGGCCATGTTGAAGGTATCGCCTTGGAAAGGAGTGATACGTTTTAGCAAACGGAGAAAGTTGAACCCTAGATATATTGGACCTTTTAAGATTCTCGCCGAAATTTGGAACCATGGCCTATCGACTCGAACGCCCAGACTAACTGGGCCGAGTTCACAATACTTTTCACATCTCTAACTTAAAGAAACGCATGTCTAATGAAACACTTGCCATACGGCTGAATGAAATCCAAATCGACGACACACTCCACTCCATTAAAGAATCTATCAAAATCATGGACCATGAGGTCAAGCGTTTGAAGTGAAGCTTCCAATTGTCAAGGTACGCTAGAGATCTAGGAGAGGTCCTGAGTATACGTAGGAACGTGAAGACCGAATGCAAAAAAAGTACCCGCACCTTTTTGCTAATCCTAAACCTTCGTCGAATACTACGTCTTAAGCTTTGAGGACAAAGCTATTTAACGGGGAAAGGATGTGACATCCCGTAAATTTCCGATCAATATTTTAGCCATTTCCATTTGATAATTTGAATTTTTAAAGTTTCGTTTAATCTATACGTTTAACTGGCAAGTTTACCCGCCTTTTTATCTGAGAATCGTCGCCGGGAGCGAACCGGGACACCTAACGTTGTAGTATTTTGGCAATAGCCATATTTTTATATTTTAAAGTAATATTTAAAATTTAATAATTTTTGAAGATACCATTATTCGTTTCGTTACTTACGTGAATCGTGATTTATTTAAAATATGAGCATAAAATTAAATCAAAAATAAAGCACTAGTATCCTAGAATGATGGAGACCATTTTGGTCCCCCCTCCCCTTTGCTCACGTCCAAACAAACACCCTATTAATCTTGGATGCCAAATTTGAAATTCCAAGTAATAAGACAAGTTTACAACTAGCATTTGTCCTTGCTTAATTGTGATTGGGAGATCATTTTGGTCCCCTATCCCCTCCTTGTCCTATCCCACAGCACACACACACACTACACACTTTTAGTGTGTGAAGCAATTGTCCATATATACCATTTACTTCTCCTTTTTCATTCATATCTCACACACACTTAGCATTTGAGTTTTGTTTTTCTCTCTTGCTCTCCTAGCTCACAAAATACATACACACATATAAATCCATAAAATTTTCATCTTCGATCAAAAACTCTTGAAGATTTGTTGAAGGTTTGATCATTTGTATCATTTGGGTATTTGTTAAACAACATTTGGGTTGTTTTAGTCTTATTCATCCTTCTAAAAACCTTCAATCTTTGTAAGTCTTCAAATCTTCTAATAACTTGTACTTTCATAATCATCTTGATGCATACATACTAGTTGTACAACTTATTTTGTGAAATAAAGATTTTAAAACTACATAAACCTTAAAAGGTTATGCTTATGGTTCGAAAATAATGATACTAAATATAAGGAAATCATAGTTTTGTGATCGTGGTTATTTTCGTGTAATAAAAATAGTATGTTATTGCTTATTTATATTCGGCTTATATATTAAGCTTTTGGAAAAGCTTATTTTGATTTTTTAGAGCTTAATGGGCTTATACTTGTATTCGGCCAAACTAGAAAAGGGAGGAGAAGTATTTGTTTAGCTTATTTTGTTTCGGCTTATTTTTTGTTAGCTTATTTTCTAGCTTATTTTGAAGGGACAAATGGTAAACTTATTTCGGCTTAACAAATAAGCCCGAATATAGCTTATTAGGCTTTTAGCCGCGTCCCACAACCAAGGCCCAACACCACGAGCTTATTTTGAGCTTATGTGGTTCGGCTTATTGTGAGCTTATTGATAACTTATTATTAAGTCGCGTGTTTATTATTTAATGTTTTGCTTATCGGACTATATGGATAAGTAAAACTATATTTTTGGACTTAACGGGCCAAGATCCAAAAATACATTATACCAAGGCGTAAAGCTACGGTGTAGATTATTGAATAAGTTCATGAATATCTTATTTAATAGTGAACGACCTAGACGCTATACGTTTAACTCATTTTAAACGTTGGACGTTGCGAATAATAAGAGATTTGATGATGTATAGTTTGTAATTATGAAAAGTGGATTGAAAGTGATTTAAAAATGGTTTTAAATAAAGTCTACGACTTTGGAAAATGTGTAAACACGAATGGGTCATGCCGAAATTTTGTAAAAATTATATACTTAAAAAATTTTGAAAATATATTTTATAAAACTTTTTCGAAAAACATATTATTTATAAATGATAAATAATATATATAGTTCACCGTATAAATAAATCAAAATATTTGTTTACGTTTTCTACTTACGTATTTAATTTAAAAACTGACAGTTAAGCGTGCTTGTGTGAGGGAAACACTAGCATGGGTGACCTGTCGGGAAATGGATAAATTAAAGACATAAAAACATAATTATCAAAAGGTTTTAAATTAATATTTAAGTTTATATATATATATATATATATATATATATATATATATATATTTACATAATACTTGAATATAAATATATAGTTTTATATATTTAATATTACTATATACCAACAACCACATTACGATCACTAACGTTTTATTAACAAAGTATTTTTAAGTAAACTTTGATGCATCATCCGCATTTTTCCATCATTCCGATTCTAAGACGAAACCTATATCCTCTTAGGTCGCATCCGTGTACCGTCGTTTGTTTCCGTGTGATCATATTTCGAGACGTTTACTCTTTCATTTCACCAACTCGAGGTGAGTTCATAGCCCCACTTTTACTCGTTTTGAATAAATGTTTTATAACTTGGGGTGAGAAACATTGCTTGATTTTTAAACTGGACACAAGTACTATACGTGAGATTTCCCTATTTACGTGTTGCCTAAGTAGCGTTAGACCACTATTGCCCAAATCATCATGAACCGTTAATTACTGTAACCGTCCTTTGGTTAAGTGAGCGCGAGTGAATAAATAGATCTATTGGGACTAATTATCCCTATCCGGGTAAGAAGCACTTACTAGTTCGAGTTTGCCAAGAACTAACGGATATATGTCATGTAGAAACTACTTAGGTGGTCTTTGGTCAGAAACCTGAAGGGCAAGCCTTATATAGCGCATGTTATATGCTACATCCCTATTAGCTTCGGTATCATGAGCTTAGCGCAACGTAAATACCTTTTTATGTGAAGTTGTATCTGTTATAACTATCACATACATTTTGATATACTTGTGGTCCACACTAATTACGTTTGAACTAAACAAATGAATTCACTAACTTTTTGTTGACGTTTTAAGCATGTTTTTCAGGTTATTAGATTTGGATTTCTCTGATGTGCTATGTGGAGTCTACGTGCAATATGATATCATATTTCAAGACTTTATTATCATTCATACTCGTCTTTTGAAAACTTAATTATGCTTCCGCAACGTTTTAAATTTCATTTCAAATCTTGTAAGACTTATCAATTTTTTAATAAATACAACGAGTTATGATTTTCAAAACGTCCATTAGTGGTCGTTCTTTGTACTTTGTGTGATGTTTATTATGACATCACGCCCTCAGACACGTATTCCGTCCAGGCCCCGTTTGGGGGTGTGACAGATTGGTATCCAGAGCCAAGGTTATAAAGAACCAGGTAGTATATACTAGGTCTGGTCTATAACCAGTATGTTATCCTTACGTGCTTTTATGTGTGCCTTATATGTGCTTTTGCTATGGCGTATACGTGAGTATCATTTTGCCTTGAGCATGCTATGAAACTCTACAGTTGCCCAACATAGCCTAAATATAACGGTGGAGATAAATAACCCGAGATATATATACCATAATACACAGAGATAATATAATACATGAGAATTATCAATCAAATATTTCTCCTGTAATAACATAAAGGCGATCAAAAATTAAACCCCACCAAAACGCTTGTTTCAATCTAGGTTAAAATGTTGTGCTTTTTGGGCTAAGAAAAAGGCTGCCCACTTTTTTTCTCTTTTTTTAGAGATATAAGAAGTTGTGTATTAGACACACACTATCAGACAACACATACACGTGTTTTAGGTGTGTCCTCGAAGCTTCTACCAACATATCTATTTGGGTTTGACTTTCTGTAGGTTTGTTTTGATCGTGGTTTGATATAAAAGTTGTGTGTTGTATGCATATACGTGTGATGGATCTATTTAAGTGTTTGAGTTTTGTGTTTGGAGTTTGGATTTAGGGTTTTTTTTGTTTTTGGTGGATGTTGGTTATCTTTGTGTCGGAATCATGTTTCGTTAAAGGTATACTTTGTTGTTTAAATTAAGGTTATGTTGGATTTTGGTTTGTCTTTAAGGTTTTGATGTTGGTTTTTTTTTCTGATTGATGTTATCTTTGGATTGTTATGGGGTCGTCATCATGTTCTATTAATTTTTTTTGGGTTTTATTTTGGGTTTTTTTACTGATTGAATGTTATTTTTGTTTGTAATGGGTTTTACATTTAATGAGGTTTTAGGTGTTTCATGACAAAACGTGGTTTTAATTATGTTGATTAAGGTGAAAATCGCTGTTTTTAATTATGTTGATTAAGGTGAATGTAAATGCAAAGTTTGAATGTAAATGCAAAGTTTGATTCTTATCTGTTGTGAGGGTTATATTGAATGAGTTTTTGAGGTGTTCTATTACATTTTTAAGGCTTTCAATTTGGTTTTCTTACTAATATTAGGGGCTCTTTGGTATCCGGGTTTTTAAGCATGAGTTTGGGTTGATGCCAAAAATTTAATGTTTGATGTAAATCATTTTTGGGCAAAAATAAATGTGTCATCCTTAAAATTAAAAGTATATCAAGTTGGTGGTATTTGAACACCACTTTTCACAACTTTGAATGTTGGCCACACATGTACTAGCAATTAATCATTGTCTTTTTTTCTCCTATATTTTATTATTAAAATAGTACAAAAAATTCATTATAAAATTTATAAAATACGTTTATAAAAATAATTATATACTTTCTCCATCATATCAAATTCTAATCCAAAACTAAATCCTAATCATAATCCATATCTACCAACAAACCAAACGTACCCTTACATTTAGTGGGATCTTATGGGGTTCATGAATATAAGTGATTTTAATTATGTTGGATAAGGGAATGTGATGTAAAGTTTGATTTTCCCTGATGTGGGGGTTATATTGAATGGTTTTTTGTGGAATTAGTGAACCAATATCTTATCCGGGAAACCTAATGAAGAGGGAGATGCAGCATGACTGGTATTCTGGGTTTTGAAATCATTGTTTCATCATGGTATTTGCCTACCCATAAGCATCATATGCTTTGGTATTTGTACCATGTATCTTGTTTTAGGGATTATTGGTGGAGAGCTATATTGGAATGTTCAGTTTTTGGTTCCCAAAAAAGATTACATGGTACAGAATTTGATTCATGGGTCGTTCATATTTTTTGGGTAAATACAGATCAATCTTTATAGGTGTCTGACATACATGATCATTTTTGAATAGATGTATTTGAGACGCTCATGATTTTCTGTATGCTGATTCATACTCCAAAAATCTATAATTTTTACTAAATCCACTGTCATGGCGGGGCAAACCCGACTTCTATTTATAGGTTGCAACAAATAAGGCTGTTTGTTTCCTGTGATGTAAATAAGCAGAGCTGAAGTTTGAACTGGTAATAATCGCTAATTAATACTTGCGATGGAAATGTCCGTCGTTTCGATTTGGCCTAAATATTGTTGCTGCAGTTTGGCCTCTTACGCTTATGACGACAAAGAAAGTCTAAAATTTTTGGCTTTCCCATTCGTTATGGTAATGGGTTTGTGTTATGTTGAATAGTTGTGTTGATGTGTATTTTGCTAATTACACATAAACAGATTAATGTTGTTGTTGTTACCAGTTTTGTTTCCATGACTTTAGCGCACCCGTAAATTGTGGAATGATTTATCTGTGGCAATGATGATGGATGCCTGCATTGGTACAGTTTAAAACCATAGCTCATTGGCACCGTTACCTTAGTGTGGCAGCTTGACTATAGTCATGTATGCAGCCAGTGTCGGTTGCTTGTTTTAGGTTTACATACGCAGGCCTGAGCCCAGTTGGCTTGTTTTTCCTATATATAATGGCGGCTTCATCATCTGCGAATTCTATTTGTTTGCATGACTTTCATGCACCCGTGAATTCTAAAATGATTTATCTGTGGCAATGATGATAGATGCCTGCATTGGTACACTTTAGAACCATAGCTCATTGGCACCGTTATTTTGGCGTGACGGTTTGAGTATAATCATGGCTGCAGCCAGTGTCGGTTGCTAGGGTTTACATATGCAGGCCTGAGCCCAGTTGGCTGCTTTTTCCTATATACATTGGTGGCTTCATTATCTACCAACTCTAATCATTTTAAAATTGCCAGTAGCGTTTATATATTTTGATCTTTATCAGGTTTACGTTGTTGTTTCTAACGTTTTCTTAGGGAATGGTTTTTGTGAACTAACATTATGCAATTTGTTGTTAACTTGCCCTTCCATGATATGTTTGAATGATGTGCATATTGCTATATCTGTGTTTCGTTGGCGATAGCTGTTATAGATGTGTGCATAAAAGTAATGTCAAATGGCGATTTGATAACTACTGTCCGTTTCGGTGTTGCCACAATATGTTTGCCTTGCCTTGGCCTTGTATAAGGACTAACCAAAATTCTAATGGAAGTTATATTAACTGGTACCCAAAATGTGGTATTATGTGGGCTTACAAATCGGTGCTGCCTAGGCCATTTTTTTGGCTTTTCGAGATATAAATTGTGTGTTGTTGATCCTTTTTACAGATCTAGATTAGCTTGTTAATAGCTAAAGTTGTCTTAGATGAGAGCTTAAATATACTATGATAGAAACCCAAGTAATATAATAAAGATTATGCGGAACTAATCTTTATATATCAAAAGAAACAATGTAACAGTAACACAAGAACTTTCACAAAACTTTCAATATATTGAATGATTCACATAACAACTATATGTTTTGCCTAAATAACTATGACTTTTCTATCTTGGATTCCTATGTCTAACTATGCCGTAAGGGTTCCTTTTATACACCAAGGAAACCCTAATGGGCTTACAAAACGCGTTAAGTGATCATGCATATCTATTCCTAATATAACTCATGCATATCACATAAGCAGTACTAACTATATATGACTAATAATACTAAATATACAACTAAGAGTATTAACTATAACTGGCAGTACTAACAATGTACTGGCAGTACTTGAACAAACTATTAGCCATACTAAGTGTAAGGAAGCACTAAATCCCAACAATCCTCCACTATAACTTGTGATTTACCATCAGAAATCTCAAGTATCTTCTAATGTACTCTGGCAGAGGATGCTTTCCAAAATCAGCTTACTCTGTTTGGTTTGCTATAATGTAGATCTTTATCAAAAGTTCATCTGCTATCTCTGACTGTTGATCCACTATTAGCTTGTTACATAGCATCAAAGTTGCAAGTCCCTTTGTCAGTGGATAATCCTTTTTAACCAGCATGAGTATATCTTGTCCTTTGTCTGTAGATACATGATGAACTGCACACATATCATATAACCACCATTTCAAAGGATCATGCATATATTTATGAAGTTCTAAAAGATTTTCTGCATTTGGTTCAAATAACATCTTTAGTTCAACCCATAATTCTATCTCCTTATCTCAGTAAAGTCCTGATGAGTTGCATCTTTTTGAACTAAGCTCCATAAATTTGATACAGATCAACCCTATCAAATTCTTAAGCATGTCCCCCAAAAACTGATATTACACTATCTTATGATTACCACTCTGATGATTTCCCAAAATTGCATAGTGATCTTAAGATAAAACTTCCCGCCAATATTGGGTATTTGGTTTGAAGACCAGAGCTTCATCATTTATTCCTTCATCAGAACTATATTAACCATTGATTTGAGCTGTTCATTTGAGACAATTCTTCTTTTTTGGTTCTTCATCTTTTGGCCTCTTAAACTGACTCTGAAACTTCTTCAGTCTTTATCTTTCAGCAAAGTTTTGCTATCAACATCTTGACCTGCTCTTTTTAGTCTTTGAAACTTCTTCCTTCAGAATCCATAGGCACAAATGAATGAATTTATCCCATACTATTTCAAATATTGGTTTATACCATCATAGCTCATCCTTTGAAGTCTTTCATCTTGTAGTCCTCTCTGATTCTTCAAGTACATATCATATTCTTATCTGACTACCAATACAAGATTCACTACAGATCTAGGTCTATGTTGAAGTGCATGATACCTTATTACAGAAGGATCATTCCAATCAATAACATGAGCAGTATCAACTTCAGCTACAGCTTCTTTCTTTCAAGCTTTATCATATTCTTCTTGTAATTGTTTAGCAATTTTAGCATCTCTTGCAATCCTTTTTCTTTCTTCCTTATCAATCTGTTCTTGTAATCTAATGGCTTCTTCATGACTAAGCCTTTCTTGTTCTAGTTGCTTCTTTGAACTTCTTTGAGCAGATTCATCTCAATCGATTGCTTTAAAACCTTATCTTTCCTCTTCTCTACACTCTTTATATATACCAAATTTGCAGCAGCAGTCTTAACCTCAGGATTTGCACTAGCAGTACTAATTGGTACACTAGCAGTATTAAGTGCAGTATCAGCAGTGGAATCTCTTGTTTCCCCCTTTTCAACACAATATCCTTGATCTTACCACAAGCCAGTAGTTCTTGTATTAATCAGTAGTCTCTTCCTCTTTAGCATACTAGTATCATCACTAACATCTCCGAATCCTCTGCAACATGTGGAGGAAAAACCAAAGAAATGTCAGCATCCGCAAGTCCAATTCTTCAATCAAATATCCTCCCCGTTTGGAAGGATCCTCAAGAAACTTGCCTCTTCCTCAGAGAGTATCCCTCATTGGTCCTCTTCTAGATTGGCTTGTCTTCACAGTCTGCTCTAACTTCTTCGCCTTTTTGATTAGTTTTGTAAGAGCAGTACCATAAGTTTGTTTGGTTTATGCCAACTCTGCCTCTAAGCTTGCTACTTTATTTGATAAATTGGTACATAGAACCGTCAATTCATGAAGTGATAGACTACACTCATCACGTCCAAGTGATGAACACTTGGAGAGGTGATTTCATGGGGCATGAAGCAGCTCCTCAGTAATAGGTGTTGTTGGATGTTGAAGGTTGTGAGGTAGATAGGGCGGTGAATGGTGTATGTTGAGGTGATAATGATGGTGAAGATGTGATTCTTGAAGGTGATGTTTCAGATGCAGTGATCATGGAAGCAAATAAAGGAATGTCTTCCCCAAAATAACCCTTTGTAACCCTCTTCATATTACTAAAGACTTTTTGTGTAAGGACAGTAGTATAGGTTCTTGTGTGGGGTTGAAGAAGTCTCCTTTGCTTGTTTAAACAGATTTGGATAAATCTAGGATACATTAAAAACTTATGAGGGTTATCCAAATTCTTTACCATGGCATCAAAGATGAATTTTGAGAAGTTAAAAGTTCTGGTTGTTGCCAGGCAGATAATAGCAGTAGCTATATTGCTACTAAACTCTAAACTGCTCCCAAGTAGTCTTTTTAGGACTCAAGCAGTGGAGGATTGTAATGAAATGAAAAACCTTCCACTTAAGGTGAAAAAGTTACCCTTCGAAATGTAACGTTTTATCATAATCATTGCATACGCCCCGTTAAAGCAAGTTGCTCAAAGATCTTCGAATTGGAAGAGTAGTAAACACACCCCATTGTCCTCCTAACTTTAGATGTGTTCTAGAAGGCTTCAGTAAATAGTCTTTTCCTTTCCATCAATTGTAGCAGTTAGTTCTCTACCTCTCCAGTACACTTGTATTACTAGCAAGAGCCGTTCTCCAAAAACAGCTCAATAAAATGAAACATAATATTTTTGGATTCTCTAATGAGGGCATGCTTATATGACACCATTTAGAAGAATCAAGATCTATGAAACCCTTCACTTCCTTCAGACTTCTGCAAGTAGTCAATCATGTTGTGCTTATCGTAAAATTCCAAATTAGCCATGTGATTGCTGAAAGAGAGAGTAAACTTCTGGGATGTGGTCGTGGATGAGAATATGAGGGTTTGGTAAAGGTGATTGAGATTTTATAGAGAGAGCTTAGGGTTTTGATTTGACCAACTTAATAAGATTGAATCTTTATAAGAAAGAAATCTTATAAGAAAGAAAATATCATGAAATTTTTCCGCAAATCATAGACCCCGTATAACAAGTTGTTTGGTGGAAATTAATCTCACCTATTTAATTAAATGAAAATTTTTTGTTATACTGCATGCAGTACTAGACGGTCACCCACCAGTACTAATTTAGCCTAACAGTACTAACGTTAAGCCTAGCCGTATTAACTTCACCCAGCAGTATAAAGATTTGCCTGGACATTAAAACATAATAAGACGGCTAGTATTAAGTTTATGCCTAGCAGTATAAATACCAATGCTGTTCCAACAAGCATTTCCATCAATTTGAATCTCACAATCTCTCTTTCTGTTTTTATACTCACAATTATCTCTCATGTTTTTATTCACACATCTCTCTTTCTATTTTTAAGCTCACTTAATCTCTCATTTCTTTTGGCTCACCAAATCACTCTTTCTGTTTTTATGCAACATATTTGACAGTTTTGTACAAAGTTCCATCAATTCCAATAGTTTCATACTGTCCTCCCCACTTCCAAGTGTGTAACCTCTTGAGAGAGGTGGATCATTGGACTGTTTAGATGTAGTCTCAAACCTAGTTTGAGCATCCACATCCCCTAATATGGTATCTTGGCACCTGGGACCACTACCTGAACCAATTCCCTAAGGACTTGATCCATTAAGTGTTGCCATGGATTGGGTCTTATTTGATGTTACCACTGTCCTGCTCTGCTTCTAAGCTAGAAGCAGTAGTGGCAGCCCTTTCCATTCTGTCACCCAACTCCTTATGGACAGCCTCATCACCAACCTTTACAGGGGGACCACTAGACTGAGGTATCTTGGTGTCCCGACCTCTTTTGACATGCCTAGATGTTTTTGATTCTTTTAACAAACTTTTGATATAACATATCCTTCCATCCATGCTTGAATAAATAAGTAGCCTCCCCTCAAACAATGCTTCAAGGGATAAGAATTTGCTCAACAGTTGTAACTTTGGCGCCCAACAGTACTAACTTTTGCCTGGCAGTAGTAATTTTTTGCCTAGCAGTAGTAAGAGATATATAACAGTATTAACTCTGTCTTCAATAATTATACAACAACATGCCTCTATTCATCACAAGCACACTAGAAAAGACTAGATAGACATGTGAGAATTCACGAGGATCCATATTTATGCATAACCCATGAATAAAAGTTAAAAACTGTTATCCAAAACATTGTACTGAAACCTTCCAACATCTAAAGCTTTTGTAAGTAAGTGGTCTGCAAATATGATCGTGTGATTTTAACACTTGAAATAACTTTTTATCAAGCAGAATCTCTATAAAGATTATATCTAGATCCAATGTGTTTGTTTTAGTATGTGAAACAGGATTCTTAACAATACATATAGTACTGTTATTGTTAATATTAATCATGGTGTGCATAAAATTATACCCATAATCCAGCATTTGATTCTGAATCCAGAGTACTTGCCCACAGCAACTAGCAGCACCCTCAATTTTCAGCTCAGTAAGAGGAAGCAACCAAGTTTGCTTTCTTGGCACTGCTATTGATACAATCTCACCTTAGGAACTGACAACCTCCTGTTTTTGATTTCCTATCTAAGCTTACTCTAGCATAGTCACTATCAAAATATGCCACTAGATCAAAGAGAGAATTTCTAAGATACCAAAGGCCCAGTTTAGGTTGGCCTTTTAGATACCTAAAAATCCTTTTCACAGCATGTGAGTGTGAAACTTTTAGGGGGTGTAACTTAGAATCGGCACATGCACATGACGCAAACATAATGTCTTGGTCTAGATGAGTAAGAATACTTCATGATCCAACATTGATCTGTAAGATGAACATCAACAACCATCACCATCTGAGTCCTTGAGCAAAAGGCTTTTCTGTATCCATTGGGGTGCTAGCTGTCCTGACATCTATGAAACCAAACTTCCTTAATATCTCAACTACATATTTATCCTGACTGATAAATATCCCATCTTCTATTTGCTTCACTTGCAAACCTAAGAAATTGAGTTCTCCTATAGAACTCATCTGAACTTGTCATGCATTAGTTTTTCAAATTCATTACACAACTCCTTGTTTGTAGAGCTAAAGATAATGTCATCAACATAGACCTGTACAAGCAAAATATCTCCTTTTTTCTTCTTGATAAATAAGCTCTGATCTATCTTTCCTCTTTGAAACCCATTGTCTAATAAATACTTGGCCAAGGTTCCATACTAGGCTCTTGGAGCTTGATGCAAACCATACAGTGCTTTCACCACCTTATAAACTTTGTCAGGATAGCCAGGATCTTCAAATCCTGGAGGTTGACACACATATACCTCCTCTTCAATTTTACCATAAAGGAAAGCACTCTTCATATCCATCTGATATACCATGAAGCCCATAAATGAAGCATACGCTAAGAACAGCCTTATTGCCTCAATTCTAGCCACAGGAGCAAAAACTTCATCATAATCTATACCTTCTTCTTGAGTATATCCCTGGGCAACTAGCCTTGCTTTGTTCCTTGTTACTATGCCTCTCTCATCTTTCTTGTTCCTGAATATCCATTTGTACCAATAACTCTCTTACCTTTAGGCAAATCCACTAGTATCCAAACCTTTTGTAGTTTAAACTGTAAAAGCTCCTCCTGCATTGCTTCTACCCAATCTGGATCACTTAGAGCTTTGGCAATTCTTTTTGGTTCTTCCTGGGAAAGGAAACAAGCAAACAGACAAGTATGAAGGTCTTCATAAGTTTTCCCTTCATAAACAACACTAATGAACCCATGTTTATTTGTATTCTTTGTCATTCCCTTTGTCTGTACACCAGATTATATATCACCAATCACATGATCAAGTGAATAATCTTTATGGATTCTTGTATTTAGAGTAGTAGGAACTTGATATGAGGTAGTAAGGTTGCTCATATCCATTTCTGTTTCATCACCAAATAAATCAGCATGTGTGGCTTCAAGTATAGCACTTCTTCCCAAAGAAAACATGTCAGATACATTTTGAGAGCGATTTGACCTTGTAGTAATAATTGTTGGACTAATAGTATTAATATTTAGACTACCATTTTTAAAATTTGCACTAGCAGTATTAATACTTGGCCCAACAGTATTAATATTTAGAGTACTGCTCTTAGGTTGCTCTTGATCACTAAATCCACTTGCTTTACTTACACCTTCATCATCCTTCTTTTCAGCATTACTAGGAGGTTGTGGTTCATCATCACTAGAAATCTTTGAAGAAGAATCAAACATTAAACCATCTTTCTACAGTGGCATCATAATGTAGTCTTGTCTAAATTCAGTCTCCTTGCTAGTGTGACCTGCACCATTACTTTCTTCTGAACCTGCAAAATCATTAGAGTTTGTACCTGCAACAACTGGTACATAATTCATTGATTTTGTTAGACTATCAATATCAAACAGCCACTTTAGACCATCACCTGTAACAATAGGTTTATTCTCCAAGAACCTAATGTGCAAGTTTTCTTCTACTTTCCTGGTTCTAATGTTGTATACTCTAAAAGCCTTACTAGTCAATGAGTATCCAACAAAGAAACCATCATCAGATTTTCCATCAAACTTGCCAAGATGATCTAAGGTATTAAGGATGGTAACATGACACCCAAATGGTCTCATGAAGCTTAGAGCAGGAGTTCTACCTCTAAACAATTCATAAGGGGTCTTGTTATGAGGCTTAACTATAATTACCCTATTCTGCACATAGCAAGCAGTATTAACTGCTTCAGCCCAAAATGTAGTAGGTAACTTAGAGTCAGCTAACATGGTTCTAGCAGCCTCAATTAGTGTCCTATTTCTCCTTTCAGCAACACCATTTTGCTGAGGAGTTCTAGCTACACTAAATTCCCTCTTAATGCCTTTCTTTTCACAAAACTCATTCATAACTCTATTCTTAAACTCTGTCCCATTGTCACATCTGATTATTTTTACTTTCTTATCAACTAGATTTTCTATCTCAGTTATAAAGTTCTTAAGGATGCCACTAGTCTCATCCTTAGAGGCTAAAAAGAAAACCTAAGTGAATCTGCTATAATCATCAGTGACCACAAGACAATATTTCTTATTCATTAAGTTGCTCATAAAAGTTGGACCAAACAAGTCTATATGCAACATGAATAACAGAGTTTTGGATCTTGGACTTACAAGAGGCTTTGTGTTGCTTTCCCTTAAGGCAAGCAACACAAGTTTAGTCATTTTCAAAACGTTTTGCAGGTAATCCCCTCACAAGATTATCCTTAACCAGTTTATTTATAGTTTTAAAGTTTATATGACCAAGCCTCCTATGCCATAGCATTGATTCATCAAGTGTGGCCTTTGTAACAAGACAGGTTAAGCTCTCTTTAGGAACAATATTTTTCATATCAACACGTACATGTATGTTCTTTCTAAACTTAAGTAAAACCGTGACTTTCATTAGGTAACTTAAAATCGGGAGACATAAAAAAAAAAAAAATACAAAAAAAGAACAAACATGCAATGTCAGTAAAAAGAACACTGTTCTTTTTGTCACACATCTGTGAGACACTAAAGGTAAACTGTAACTCCTTGACAAAGTACACATCCCCCCCCCTCCCCAAAATAATCAAAGCTTACCAATTTTAAGAGTTCCTTTACCAGTAATTCTTCCTCCTCTGGCTCCTCCCCCAAAGGTAACATATCCTCCATCAAATTCCTTGAAGTCTGAGAGATAGGACATGTTGCCTGTCATGTGCCTAGAGCATCCACTATCAACATATCCTTGATCTTCTTTTTGTGAATGACCCTGCACATAAAGATAAGGAAATTAGTTTCCTTTGGGGACCCAAGCCATCACTGACTTGGATCTGCCTCGTGCATCAATATAATTTTGTCTCTTGAAAGTAATTGATGCACTGTTAAGTTTGGTAGGTCTCCAAACCCAACATGCTGAGGCCTTAACAGCATTAACCTGATTTGCCCTGACAGCATTAACTACTGCTGAAGTTGGCCTAGCAGTATTAACTGCTTTTGGCTTAGCAGTATAAACTTTTTCCTTAGCAGTATTAACTTTTTGGTTAAAGTTTTTGTTAGTTAATGTTGTTCTTGATTGATAGGGCCTCTTTACAGTTGATTGTGCTAATTTTGAAAAACATGACATTGGTCTAGCTCTATAAACTGTAGTTTTAGGATGAGCAAAATTAACAAGCCTAGCAGTTTTAAGTGGTTTTAGGCCAGTTTTCATTACAACTGCTCTGGGAGTCATGTTCCTGTGAGAGTTAGGGTGAGCCTTTTTAGCAGAATAGTTATAATTTACCCTTGTATAATTATTCCCATTTACCATCCCTTTCCTTTGATGGTAATTGCAGTGAGCCTGCACATGGTCAAAGCTTCCACAAATAAAACATGCTTTATTATACATCACAAAATCACCTCCTAGCTATTGGGATTTAAGATTATTCTAGTTTCTTTGATTCCCGGGGGGCTAGTTTTTGTGATCAGTGATCTCAGCAACTAAACTGGTTTCCTAGCTGGTTTTTCTTGTTGTTTAACATTACCCAAACTTAGAAGGTAAAGAAAAACATTGCTTCTCTTTTTCTGACACTAAACTACTACCCCATGGGGCATCAGAGATAATCTTAACCTCATTAGAGGTATCTTTACAGACACTCTTACTGGCCTTAGGTCCATAGCCTTTAAACTTAGGTTTTTGGAACTCTTTAAGAACAGAGTTGGACAAATCAATAGATGGGGTCAAATTTAAGCCGGTAGGTGAAGGTGGACACAACAGTAATAGCTTATAAACCCACACCTTTTCTACTGTTTATAGATATTTGACTCCTAAATAATTTATCTAAGCTTCTTAGAATCATTTTTCAAATTTACAATTTAATCTGATTGCTCTCTTTTTCTTTCTTAAGCTTCTCTATCTCACTTTTAAGAGCATTGATTTTTGAGTCTTTAAATGAGGTACTTTTTAGAACAGCAATTTGGTCACAAAACATAACCTAATTTTTCTTGTAGAAGACAAGTTGTTCTTCTACAGAAGCTAAACCTCTTTTATAGGTAGCTAGATTAAACTCAGATTTATAAACACTATTCTAAATTATCATATTCGAGTTTTTAAGAGTTTTTAAAAGCTTTTAAGACAGGTTGTTAGTACAAGTTTTGTCATTATGTACCTCTGAGTCTAAGAAAGCCATAAGAGCCATGTTGGTAGGTACTTCCTCAGCTGCCATAAAGCTCTAATCAAAACCAGCTCTATCAATAGCCACCATAGCTTTAGAAGAAGTTTCTTTCACACTCACAGTCCTTCTTGAGCTGTCTTGATTCTTGTTCCTATTATCTTGATTCCTAGGACCTCTGCATTCCCTTGCAAAATGTCCCACCTTATGACAGTTGAAATATTCTACCTTGGACTTTTCATATCCAGTGAGGGGGTAAATCACACCCTTTATAGTGACCTTCTTACCAGTCTCTAAAAATAACCTCTTGCTCTCAATGACTCAGTAAAGCTAACTGCCACTTCAAATCTATTTCTTTTAGGTCATCTTCATAGATTTGTTTAAGGTCTTCATGAACAAGTTGAGACCCGTTTGGTTGATTTGCCAAAAACGCATAGATAGTGGCATCACTTAAGTTAGCAGTACTATCTAGAGTATCATCAGTACTAACAAGAGAGTTAGCAGTACTAACTTGAACTTTAGCAGTATTAACTTTATTGGTACTGCTAGGAGATGACACAAAAGCCATATTCTGAGAGCTTGAGTTTGAGGTTGATGTTATAGTTCTTTTGACCTCTTGTTCGTGAGCTTTCATAAACATCACAACATGACATGGGTACAACATATATATAACAAGATCACATCACACAGTGATTATATAACAAAACCGGGATCACAACACATAACAGAATTGAGATCGACATAGAAAACATACATGATTGTCTGATACAAGAAATAAATAATACAAATCCTACTGCCACGCTAGCTGGGTATAAAAACCATAATACTTAGCCAGCTAACATAATGATAGCTATAAACATGACATGAAAAGTAAACCTAGGCACAACTATCAGCGCCCTCGAGATCATCTGCATAAGTCGGATCTCTATCCTGGAGTGCCTGAATCTGTCATATAGCCACTGACAATTGTCCCTGTAGAAATGAAATATGTACAACTAATGTCGCTGTCAATGACTCCTGTGAAGCGATACGACAATCCTGAATCTGGGTGTGAGTCCTATATGCCTGCATCTCTTGGTGAACTGCCGAACTCAATCCTACTAACTGTGCCCAAGCCTCTCGAGAAACTAAAGCCTCATGCTCCATCAATAACACAGTCTCCTGGTGAAACTCTCCGTCCTTTATCAATACGTCGATTCTCTATGATAAGCGAGTCCGTCTGTCCTAAGCATCCTCGAGGAGGGCATAAAGATCCTGAGTGTCCTCCTCCTAAACCTCAGCAAGCTCGGTCACTCTATCATTGACCCCTTCCAGGGTCGTCGGTGCTACCTCCTCAACAACCTCTGCTGAGTTTACCCAGACATCCCTAATGCCATAGCCGACCTCCTCGGCTCTCTGACATCTGATCTCAGCATCCAGAGTGCCGATAAACCCATAGTCTGCTCAATGACCTCCAGTAGGTCTAGCAGCAGCAGTCGAACTCTCCCCCACCTCAAATCTCGATGTGAGAGCAGTCAGACATAACCTCTTATAAGGTGGTAACTCGGCCTCGAGAATGTCCTCCCTACGGTCGACTAGTAGTGGTATGTATAGTGATGCTGGTAGTGATGGCGATGGTAATGGTAATGATGTGGGTACATGTAGTGGTAAATATAATGATGATGGTAGAGGTGGTATTGGTGGTGAGGGATGTAGTGGATGATGAATGGATGGTGATGAGGCTCTCAATCTATCCATGGCAGCTCTGAAGCCTCGAGGTGTACGCACATGGTTAGGGCTACCATATGGGTGAGGTACTCTGGGAAGTGGTGATGATGGAAGTGTAGGTGCAACCAAACACCTAGCAAGACGTTCCTCTGCAAAGGGTGGTGATAGTGAGATGAGCGGTGACGGTACAAGAAGTGGTGGTAAGGGTATCTGGGGAAGTGGTGATGATAATGGAGTAAGTGGAGATGGTGGTGGACTAGGTAAGGACAGAAGCCTAGCAACCTCTGCCTCAAACAGAAATGGTATAGGTGCCTGAGCTCGGATAGACATCCTAGCAGTGGTATGGTATGCAGGTGGTGGTGGTGGTGTCACCGTAGACTCATCAGTATCGAACGACTCTGTCTCCTCGGAAGAGGGAATAAGGTCAATAGCAGGTGCAACAACAGAGTCGGCCGAAGCCAGATGCTCCTCCTCCTCCGAAACCTCCTCCTCCTCCTCGTCATCATCAGAGGAGTCATCATCATCATCATCGTCGTCACCTCCATCAGCTGGATAGTCTATTGGACCATCCTCAGAGTCCTCCTTAGGATCCGAGTCAACAACGTAGCCCGGAGATAGGGCTACAGGTGAAGCATCATCAGCATATAGCTGATCCTCAGCAACGATCTCGTCATCAGCTGGTGCCAAGTACCCAGGGTACTCTGGACCTGGAACATAATCTGGCGAAGGTGGTGCCTGCTCTGGCTCCTCAGGGCTAGGCATGTAATCTGGTGATGTTGGTGTAGCCTCTGGTGAGTCAGGCTCCTAAAGTCCAAACAAGTCCACAGCCCATGCTAGCGGGTCTCCGTGAGATGATATAGATGTATATGTAACCTCGGATGATGCTAAATCCGATGACATGACTGAATATGTAACACTCAAATAGAGTTTACATTAGTACATATATAAAACCAATAATAATATACTTAATATATTATAAATGCGTATGTGAACCATGCATCATCTAGTATATCCAACTAATGCAACAAGTAATGAATGGATGAATATCCTATGAAAATCCATTTGTATGATGCAATGTTTGAAAAACGGTTATAGTCCAAGTAAAAACATTTGACCTGGTTCTCTATAACCTTAGCTCTAGATACCAATCTGTAACACCCCCAAAGTAGTTTACCGCGGAATAAGTTTTCCGGAAAGCGTTACATCATAGATCAATAACAACAATAAGGAACGACCTTTAAAGAGTCGATGAAATACAATACATAGGGAATTTATTAAAAATGTTCATACAAAGCACAAACGGCTTAAATTGTTCAACATTTAAATAACAAAGATTTTAGATCATAACAAATATCCCCAGATGTAATGACTCCAAATTTTTTATGCATGACTCCCTAAAAGAGTATCCCCAATGTATCTTTAGCACCTCGTGCCTCATTGACCTGAAAAAACATGCTTTAAAACGTCAACATAAAGTTGGTGAATTCACAGGTTTATGTAAAATATAATGTAACAGATGCAAACATCACAAAATGTAATTACATTTCCCTAAGCTCATGACACTAAAGCTCGACATGTATGAATTGCAATATAAATTGCCAACAATGCCCTTGTAGATGTTCTAACCCGCAAGATCCCAAATTCGACATGGTATACGTCCGTTGTCCGGTAAACCGACATAGTGAGCGCTACTCACCCGAACGGGGATGTCAATCCCAAATAGATCTATTTATAACATTCGCGCTCACACAAAGTAATTGACAGTTCATGATAATGGGCTCAGAGGGTTATCGCTACTTAGGCAAACACGTAATCATGTAAAAATGTACACTTGCGTCCAATCGTAAAACAATGCATGTTTCTCACCCCTAAAGTTGTAAATCATTGATATAGTAAAACATGGGGCTATGAAAACACCTTAGTAAATGAACTGAAGTATATGAATCAAGTGAATGAAAACGTCACGGATATGACCGTATGCAACCTAATTAAATATAGGTCGTATAAGTATTAAGTACTTTAAATAACTAATGCCACATATAATTTTATATAGTTACATCACCACCTAAAAATGTTTGTTTAATTTATAAAATTAAACAATTTAATTTGTACTTGTAAAATAAATGTCCATGTATTTGTAATTGTAAAAATGATATATTTGTCCAACAATTTGTTATTTGCCAAAAATACTTGATGTATTATTTATATAATTTCATTATATAAATAATTTAATTGTTTGAAAAAATAATATTTATAAAGTTAAAAATGTTTATAGATATCACTTTTAGTAAAAACGTCGTATCTTTCTCGTTTAAATCCCGTTTTAACGTTCCTTATATGTATGGAATCGTATTTGAATATATCCAAGAAAATTATTTCCCAACAGCCCATTGTTATGAACAGTAGCACATTTTTATAAAATTAGTTTTATAAAAATACTTTTTATCGTAAACATGTAAATAGCGTATCTTCTTTATTTTAAATCCGTTTTTAATGTACCTTATAGTTTTGAAATCCCCATAAGTCGTACTTTATCAGAAAAATAAGCTTTCATTTTTATTAGATTCGAAATTTTAGAGTTGTTATAAAAATACTTTTATAAAAACACTTTTAAGTATAATCTTGCAAATACCATATCTCCTTCGTTATAATTCGGATTTTCGAGTTCTTTACATGCTTACGATCCTTATGAAATGTACTATTTTTATAAAATATAAAATAATTATGCTTGGGTTCAAATTCAAACAGAAAGTTTTTAAAGGTTTACATAGTTAATTATATAAACTTGATTTATGTACTTTTACACTTTTTAAAATTACCACAAGTCCTCAAATTTATAAATTAACATCCCTTGTGTATATATTAAGTCCTCTACATGATTTCCATCATATTGTGTCCATAGTGTCCAAGAAAATGTCCAATACATTTATTTAATTCTATAAACTTTATAATTAAATAAATATTTATAACTTAACAAATAATTACCCGTTGCTTGTAAATCCTTGTTTTAAACATATTAACATATTTTAAACATCATATTAACCACAAAATAAAAGTAATTCGTGTATGTATGCACATGTTTTTATTTTATAACTTTATAAAATAACCCTAGATGATGATTTAACTATACATAATTATATAAAACATGAAATTAACATATTTAAAAGATTAGGGTCTTAGGTAAACCTTAGATGAGTGTATGATGAGTGAAGAACAAGATCAAACCCTTGTGATCAAAACCCTAATTCGAAAATGCAACAAGAAAACCCTAAATTCCAAGAAACCCTAATTTGACCTTCTTTCTTACTTAACCCCTTTAATTACCAAATCAAGCTTCCAAGACACCTTGTATATGATTAACAATAACCCTTGAACACTTTTACTATCTTAGAAATAAAAAACTATGAAGATATGCATGTGTGGTAAGTGAGCCGTAGGTTTAAGAGCTCAAGAGAGAGTTTTTGGCTTAGTATTCTTGTTAATGTGTTGTGTGTGATACTAATACTTTATGGATCCTATTTATAGCAAGTCCAAGCCTTAGAAACCACTCTACAAAACTACAAAACAATGGCATGGTTTTAATTGTGTCTTTGTGATGTCCGGTTTAGGAAGCAAGAAAAGAGGGGATAAAAACATAGTTTATTAGTTTAGGACTAAGCTATGATTAGTTTATTAAGTAGGGTGAAGAGTTTGTTGCTTCCTTTTCCAACATGAGAATGTTACTAGTCATTTTATGTTGCTTATTTTTCCACGAGTTGTGGCTTTGTCAAGTTGAGCTTTGTCTGATAGCTCTCAACTCCCATATGTTTAACTCTTTTCCTGATTACAATCCCGCAGATATAAACCTGAAGAGTATTAACCAAAGCATATTCCTCTACTCCTTTAATGTTGCGGATTTTGTTCTAAATCTTGAGCAGGAATAGATCTTCAATGTCATTTTGGTTGAGGTTTTGGAAATCAGCTTCTGCAAACTTATACTCTTTCTCATCTATTCTTTTGACCACAATCTCTTCTTGATATGTGTACCCATACTTCTTGTTGCCTTTGAAGCTTTGAACACTTCTACTGTCGATCTTTGAGTAGACTTCATGTTGAGACTTGAGTCCAATATTGCCTTTATAGAATCATTAGTTGACGATGAGGATCCTAGTGACAAATTCCCAACTCAGCATCTCTGTTGTACTTTTGTATACTGAGGCTCCATAGATGTGGAATCATTTCTTCTATCCCTTCATCTTCATATCTAGCAGCCTTGATATTTGTTACTGAGAGAATATACGTGTTTTTCTTTTGTTCCATACTTTCTTCTAAGTCATGGTTAAAGAAGTAGCTCACTGGAATTCTCTTTCTACCAGGAGGTCCTGTCAAGGGTAATGGTTTACTCAGATCATGATGAAACCTATCACTTTCAGGATTGGTCCAATCAATCTTGTATATCAAAGCAAGGTGGCATTGTTCCATATTATACTCAAGCTTGATGATGTTTTTGCACGTTCCCTTGAGGAGCTCAAATGGACCTTCCATGTCTTCTTTTGTGATCTTGTCCTTTTTGAAGATTTTCTTCACAAGTTTGCCAAATATAACCACAGATCCATTCTTGAACTCATGCTCATCTGGTTCTTCCTCAACATCGACAAGCTCATTGAACAAATTTTATACTAGAAGTTCCTTCTTTGATTCCTGAAACCAACGATGATTATGCTTACCAAGAACTTCTTCAGTTTGAACTTCATGTTCTGTCTCTTCATTCTGTCTTGGTTCTTCAACATCATCACCTCTTTCATAGTGTTGAGAGTCCTCTTAAGCTTTTCTTTTCTTGGACAAAGACCCACCAACATTTTTTTGTCTTCTCTTCATTCTTTTCTCCTCCTCGCGTTCTTCAGGAGGATCCTGACCATCGTGAGATCTTTTGTGTTAAGATAGCGTATCACCTTTTGCAGTACTTTCATCAAAACCCATTGAGTTCATCAAAGCATTGTATAACTCAAGGTGTTTTTCATGAGCAAGAAATGAATGGATTTTCTACATCATGTCATATAACTTTTGCTTCAGCTCATATTCTGTAAAGGTATCTACTGGTGCAGATGAGGACTGAAACATGTTGATCGGGTTCTTCTATAGTATATCACAAACCGTTCTTTCCAGTCTTGGTTGGACATACTCAGACAGCTTTAAAAGAACCAAGACTGGATGTATTTCTTCCTTATTGACCATCTTAGCATACTCAAGAGCTTCATCAAGATCTGGAAATACATTATCAGCAAAGATGATTGTTCTTTGACGTATTGGGATAACATCTTTCTTCTTCTTGGGTGTAGGAACATCACCTCTTCGCATCAGGCCTTTGCCCATACCATGCTTTGGAGTAGAGGAACTGGATTGAGCATGTGGGTATTTAGTGAGATAGTTCACATAAGCTTGTGATTCTTTGATTTCCCCAGTCATCATAACTTCATGAATCGACATTCCAAGAGTCGATGTATGCCTTGGTTCTCCCATAACAACATACTTCAGTTTCTCTAAACGTGCTTCATCACTAACCAAGTGTGGTGGAGAATCTAGGCGTTTGTTCAGATTAGGATTGTGTGATAGAAGATGTCTTATGATGAGTTTGGTAAATCTTGGATTCGGTATTGTTTCATGCTTTGTGGCTAGATTCATGTGCTTGTTTTATTACCATTTCTGTATTTTCCTTTCATATACATTATGGATTATGATCATGATCATGTCACTACTACAAAACAAGCCTAATGCAACATTTTTTAAACAACACTTTCACAATGTGTTGCTTTTTTATCTAAAATTTAGTATAAGGCAACGGTTCATATATAAGTGTTGCATTTGAAGCTCTAAAGTAACACATTTCGTAAAATATCGCACATTTTGAAACCTATTGCAACACTTCTATTAAGTGCTAAAGTCTAAAAGGCAACACTGAATATAAAGTGTCGTAAATTTCCAAACCATGCAACATGTCTTAAAGGCAAAAGATTTATGAAGAATTAACAATCTCTTTTGTATTCAATACTAGGATGGTACAATATAATTACAAAAAATTAATACAATGGCTCACGTACGTTACTACTAATGGTTTTCGTTTCTGTATATTCGGTTCTCTCTTTGATGTGCCTCTAACTTAATTTTTTTATACACTCCGACTATCATTTCAAATTCCTTAACTGCAACTCAAAATATATTTCAAAGATCTAGCGCCATATTTTACAATTTCCCTCCATTTTTTAATTAATCAAAGTAGTGATATAAATCAAAATTCCAAATGTTTTGGCGTCACATTCACACATTCCCTCCAAATGCTCAGTTCATTATAGCATTAGTCTAATATGACAAAGTCAAATACAATGAGAAGTTATATGTTACAACTTACAAGTAAATTTATGATGACGGGGAATTGATGTGCTCCAAATAAACCATACCCTTCTCACCCACCGGCGATCAACCTCGCCCACCGGCGATCAAACCCTCCCCACCCACCGGCGATCAAACCCACTGCTATATTCATTTTTTTGCACAATCTTTTAATATTGGTTGTTATCGATGGGAGATTCGGATTGGCATGTGGTTTCTCGTAAGAATCGTCGTTCGGTTTTTGAAAGATTGAATCCCTCTCAATCTCAGAGATCTAATTCGGATGACTTGGCAAAGATCTCACTGTCTGTGTATGTTTCGAACTTTCCGTCTCATCCCACGGAACGAGAGCTTTGGAATATTTGTGGAAAGGTGGGAACCATTGTGGATGTTTATATTGCCAAAAGGAAGAATCAATTAAACCAAATGTTTGCTTTCTGTCGTTATATCAAGTCTCCAACTCAAAATCTCTAATTGATTCCCTGTCTAACACATGGATTGGAAAATTGCGTTTGCATGCAAATGTTGCTAGGTTTGACAGGAAAGCGGTTGTGAAGCCTTCGCATGTTGGTGGGAAGGTTGAGCCTTTGGTTGCCAATAAGGCCCATGCTAGTGATCAGAAACATTCATGTTCTAATAAGATGAATTCTTATGCGTATGTTGCGAAGGCTGCCTCTGTTGAATCAAAGGGGGGCACTAATGTTGTTAATGATGATGGTGAGGACTCTAACTTGGTATTGGAATTACAAAGTGCTGGTACAAATGACTTCCCTTTGGCTATTCTTGGATGCTATAAAGATTTTCGCTCTATGGCAAACACTCTTACCTTGTGTCGTAGTGAAGGTTTTATCGATGTTGATATCAAATATTTGGGTGGGTTGTGGATTCTTTTTTACTTTAATTCGATGGAAGTCAGAGATAAATTTCTCAACAACGAAGGAATTTCGCAATGGTTTGCTTCATTGAAACCATGGCATGATGATTTTCTTGTTGA
>BQNB010076791.1:0-31051 GCA_026074375.1 Tanacetum coccineum
GGTCTTCCCTCGTGCTGAAAAGAAAGTTGAACGAATTTGCCTCCCCGAGGATGTGTATATTAATAAGTTCTATAAGAAGCATCCTGAGTCATTGCATGAAGATCCTATCAAGTACTTTTTCCACTATATTTCTTTTACTGTCTAGCATTTTAAATTTTGTTTTTTTCTACTTTTTAACTATACTTGTTACGTGCAACTCTCTGTCAATTTCTCTTTCCCAATGGTATCTTGAATTCAAGGTTATACTTTGGTATTCTTATTCATTTTATTTACACTTGTCAAACCTTAGAAGTCTTTGAGAACTTGCAATGACTTTGACATTTGATTTTTGCTTCTATGCAAGTAGGTTATATATTTATCTGGTTTTCGGTGCATTCATTTTTCTTGCAGATATATAGTTTCGTATGCCAGTTTAGGCACAAAATTATATATATTTATCTGGTTTTCGGTGCATTCATTTTTCTTGCAGATATATAGTTTCGCATGCCAGTTTAGGCACAAAATTAATCAAGTCTCGTTTACTCAACATTTTTCTAAATACTCTTTAATAATGTAATAAGTATTGGGTTTGATGGTAGTACTGCTGTAAAAGTGACATGTTACCTGATTTTGATAAATTAGTATTATTTGGGTGAAGGGTAAAAATATATTACACCACAAAACTTATAAACAAGATCAAACAATGACTACCAGTACCAAGAACATTCCCAAGGCATCACTTTTGATCTGATACTTACTGAATACAAATAGCACATACATTCTAGTCATTATTAGTTCTCTAAATCTGCAAGCTAAAACCAGAAACAATATTTCTCATGTTTGGCATTCCACATAGTGCATTGATCCTTTCATTTAACCAGGCTGTGCATCTCTTTTTCTCCAATTTTGATCATCTTCCAGTTTTATTCACCTTATTACTCCCGATAGCAATCATTAAGGCAAAGAAGTCCCATCTTTCATGTCTCTCTAGCCTCCATCCAATTGATATTCCATTCAAACCATTTCTATTTCTCCTCAAATTCAAATATTCTCAATATTCATAATATTACTTTCCATGGGATATTTTAATTTGCAAATTCCAAGTTTCACTCACCTTTTCAAGAGCAGCAGACTTCTTAACTCTGAATGACATTATTTTTGATCTAATTATTTCTAACTTATTCTTAGACATGTCTGTAGCCTGTAGTGCGTAATTAGTATCTTGTCATCTCCACATGTCACTTGTAAAAAAAATATATTTATTTCTGCTCAGATAAACCTTGATGCCTGGACATAATGTAAGAATGGAAAATTCATGCACGACAGGTGGCTTTGCATATTGTGTTTTAGAATAACATCAGAAAGTAAAAGCGAGATTGATTGCTACTGTATCTTCTTTTACGTACTGCGTACTTTGATTTTAGATGTGCACACCATGAGGTAATTGTGTATTTAGTCTTATGTGAAGTTGTGAACCAAAAATGATTTAACCGTGTAGTCATCCGTCATACATATTTGCATTTAAAAATCATATTTGCTCACAGTTATTTTTTCTTATGGATAAAAGAATAAGTGATTTTGACCCAACCCCGTCACGGATATTTGGTCAGCGGGTCCTAGAGCTAAAGGAACAAGGTGTTAACGAACAGGATGCTATAGATGTAGCAGATGTAAGGATCTAAAAACTTTAATGTGTTTTAGTTAACTGTTTCATGGATGCTTCATATTAACTTTTATCTTTACAGACGGAATATCGGCTACAGAAAAAATCTAAAAAGAAGGCATACAAACGATTGAAAGAAATTGCAAAATTGAGAGGAACAAAGCCCCCTCCAAACCCATATCCTAGTGCTGTAAAGGAGATACAAGCTGAAGAAAAGAAATATGTTCAAGACCGATTTTTCAATCCCAGAATCCTAGAAATCGTTGACAAGCTCAAGGAGCAGCAGGCTGCTGAGATGCAGGATAGAGGCAGACCCGGTGGTGGCTTTTAATTTTAGATTCTCGTGTTACTACATACGTTATTTTATGCGTTATGGCATCCAGCTCATCAAACTTTATGTGGGTTATTGGTTGCTATAATAAACATCGATTAGACACCATAATCGACTCAAGTTGTTACGAGGATCTAGTTCTAGAATCATTGGTTTCTGGCATCTTTGCATGTTACTTAGAACAATTTGGTTGTGAAATTGGTTTCTTAGCTATAAATTGTTCATTCTTTTGTAAAGAAATGGGGACATCGCAGAAATTGCAACATACTTGCATACTTGTTCCTATTTGGTCACTGAAGTAAGTTATCTGTTTCATTTTTTTGTTAAAAGTATGTTTTTTGGGTTAATTTGGCTTCGTTAAAATCACTTGCTTGCAAGAGGCCGAAGACATTTGCTCATTTTATGACTTTAAATGAGACAAAATAACCCAAATAGCATACCTTCAATATACCACCATGGTACAGATGTATTTGCAAGCAAAACGCAGTACAGTATTCAAAATGGAACCTACAGATACAGGTATTTCCACTGCCCGCTTTGCCCCAAATTTAAGGGTGGTTAGGTTTTTTTTATGCTCCTTATGCTTTTTGGTGGTGCATTGCGTTGTTTATGCCTTTTTTGTTTCTTACTCTTTATATTGTTTTATGTTTATCCGGATGGTTTTTGTTCTTTTGGCTTTCTATGCTTGCATTTCTTCTCTTCTCTTGCCACACCGGACTGGACTGACCAAAACCAGACCGGACCAAAAATCGATTTTATCAAAAACACAAGACCGAACCGAAATGGTCGGTCTATGTCCGGGTCGTTCCGGTTCAGTCGGTCCAACAAAGTATAATTGCTGGTTAGTCTATGTCCGGGTTGTTCCGGTTCAGTCCGGTCCAACAAAGTATAATCGCTGGTTTTGTGTAAGACCGAATATAAGGAAAAGGATGGACTGAGGACCGGACCGAAATATGTTTGGTCCGGTCCGGTCGGTCCGGTTTCTTGGTCCGGTCCGGTCCGCGGTCTATTATGCTCAGCCCTAGCCATGTGTCATTTGCTTCTTATGCATGTTTCATTCATTTGGTGCATTATGTTGTTTGCGTTTATGTCTCATTTGTTTCTTAATCATTATGTTTTATTTCTGTCGGATTGGATGGTTTTTGTTCTTTGAGTGTTATATTTTCATTGCTTCTTTTGTCATGTGTCATTTGTTTTCTTATCTTCATCTGTCATGTTTCTTTGCATTATCATGTGGTGCTCTTTCGCACTCATTTCATATAGCCGGAGGTCTTGAACAAATGGTAGGGGTATGCTTCCACCGGTGCTCGCGTGGGTCGGATTTGGTTTTTTTTGGCGGGGGCGTGGTTTGCCTTGGCACGGACTGTGGTCGTGCATGTGATCCGAATAGATCTCTTTGTGTATAGCCCCCGGGGACGTTACCGGTGTAAGCAACTTGTTCGGGTGATTAGTCCCATTTGGGTGGAATCTACCATGGCCCCCCAAAGCCTTCTTCTTGTAGAAAACGAGTGACTTCTTTATGTGTACGGTAACTCCTTTGAGCCGTTTTAAAAAATCACATCGTTTTCACATTTTTCCCCAAACGGTTGGCCCGTTGGTACGCGGCGTTGACCTTTTTGGCAATTTGGTTATTCACGTATATGCCATTTGATGTCAAAATATCCTTAGTACGTTTTTGAAATTTTTTCGAATTGAACTCGTTTCACACACCGATACCAAAACGTTTTCATGCTTTTGTGACCTTCGACATTTATTATCTTCCGCAACGGCACGTACATGTTGCAAGAATTCTTCTGATCGATCCGGTAGCTCCAACGGCCCGCTGCTACAGGTCTTGGGGCTCGTCTTCAACATTTTTTCCCCTTTTTGATTTTGTTTTCTTGCGCCTTTTTTTTGGCGAATCGACTTGTTGAGGTTGAGTGAGTGATTGGAAAGTTTCTGAGTTGAATGATGGTGGGTTTTGTTGTAGATCTTGGAATTCACGGTTTAGGACTTGTGATTGTTGCCATCGACACAAAAAACTTGTTGTTGTTCTTGTTGGTATTGTTGAAATTGTTCCATGGTCATCGACCCGGTGATGAGATTCATAAAACCGTTTGTTGGGAAATTCAGACATAAATCTTTGCTTGCTCAAAAGCTGTCTCTATGTATTTTCTGATGCGTGGGTGAATTTGTATTCGGTTCTGTGTATGTATATATAGTGAGTTGAGTGTGTGGTGGGGGGTAAATGATTTTTTTTTTACATTTCCGCCGTTTCCGGGGGGGTGGGTTAAAATGAATAACTTTACAATTTTTTTTTTTAAATAGTAAGCCGTTTAGGGGCTCAAATGAAACCCCTTTTCAAATTAGGGGGGAGGGACTAGGTCAAAATATAAACTAACCGTTTCAGAGGTGTAAAATGATTTATTTTTAACACACCCCACCGCGCTGTTGGCGACCAACGCGACCAACGCCGGCCAGCGGTATGTAGTAACGCGGCCAACAAACCGACCAACGTGTTGCCGGCGTTACTACACCTAGCTCTCTTACTCATAACACCAATCAACCTAACTCACCTCTTTATTTTCTAAAACCCTAAAACATTATTTCATTCATTTAACAAACTAAATCCATTTCATCTCATAATTAAAACATACAAACTTACATTAAAAAAAAACACATTTACGAAATAAAAAAAAACATTACGAAATAAAAAAACATTACGAAATAAAAAAAAACATTACGAAATAAAAAAACCCTACTCGTCTTCGTCGTCTCGTCACCCAAATCATTTCTCTATTTTGTTTTTGATTAATGTTTTTGCTCTCTTGATCCATAGGCGTCTTCGTTCGTTCCAAATCCTTGGTGCTTAGTAGCTAGAAACCTCAACTCCTACCAACCGCTATGAGTCGTGCGGTCTTTTTGGCTTCTTTTCCCCTCCCCCATTGAGCTTCGACAAGCCTTCGGCGGCTTTCCGTTTTCAGACGAAGCTCTGTCTTAAACTCCCCGAATTGGGTTGACGCGCTACTTCCACCGGTGCTCGCCGTGGCGTCGGATTTGGTTTTCTTGGCGGGCCGGTGGTTTGTCGGCGGACGTTGGTCGCTGATCGGTGGACCCGAATAATACCTCTTGGGAAGCAACGGGGGACTCACCGTCTCGGTTAGTCAAACTTGTTTGGGTGAGTCCCATTTCGAGAGTGGAATCTAAAAATGGCCTAATCATTTTTGGAGAAAAAGAGACCCTTGTATGTCGTCACTGGTTAACTACGTTGAGCCCGGTTTTTCAAAAAATCCACATCGTTCTCGCCACTTTTCCCCAAACGTTTGGCCCGTTTGTACGCGCGCGCGGTTGAACTTTTGGGCAATTGGCTTCAATGTATGCCATTTGCTAGTCAATATCCTTTGTAGTTTTTTAAATTTTTTCGATTGGAATCGTTCTATACAACATGATACAAAACGTTTATATGCTTTTGTGCGCTTTGACGTTATTATCTCCGAACGGCTGTAACATGTTGGAAGCAATAATCTTCTTCGACCGGTAGAAAAGGGCCGCTGTACGGCTTCTTGGGGCTCGTCTTCAACTTTTTTTCCCTTTTTGATTTGTTTTCTTGGACGCCCTTTTTTTTGGCAAATTGACTTGGTTGATGTTGATGTGAGTGATTGGGACGTTTCTGAGTTGTATGATGGTGGGTTTTGTTGTAGATATTGAAATTCCCGGTTTAGGACTGCTTGTGCTTGTTGCAATCGAAAAAAAGCATGTTGATGTTTTGTTGGTATTGTTGAATGTTCCGGTGTCATCGTACAGGTGAGGAGATTCATATACCCATTGTAGGGAAAATTCGGGAATATTTCTTTGTGCTAAAAAGATTGTATATTGTATTTGAAGAGTGGTGTACTTTTATGTGAATTTGTATGATTTGTTAATGTGTTGTATATTTAGTGAGTTGTGTGGGGGGTTAAAATGATTTTTTTAAAAAAATTCAGCCGTTTTATAGGTCAAAAATGATATTTTTTTTTTGACAAAACTAGACCCCTAGGGGCTAAAATGAAATTTTAAAATTAGGGGGAATAGGTAAAAGTATAAATAGCCGTTTTTTTGGGGGGGGGGGGGGGGGGGGGGGGGGGGGATGTTAAAATGAATTTTATGTTTTTTTAAAAACCCACCCACGCGTGTTTTCGATCAATCGGCGATATGGATGTAGTAACGTTAGGGGCAACGCAGTCCAACGCTCGTGAGCTGGCCGTTACTACCTAGACAATTATGCTTTTTGGTGGTGCATTGGTAGTTTTGCCTTTTTTGTTTCTTTATCTTAATATTGTTTTTATGTTTATGGGTGGTTTAAGTTCTTTTGGCTTTCTATGCTTGCATTTCTTCTCTTCTCTTGCCACACCGGACTGGACTGACCAAAACCAAACCGGACCAAAAATCGATTTTGTCAAAAACACAAGACCGAACCAAAATGGTCGGTCTATGTCCGTGTCGTTCCGGTTCAGTCGGTCCAACAAAGTATAATTGATGGTTAGTCTATGTCCGGGTTGTTCAGGTTCAGTCCGGTCCAACAAAGTATAATCGTTGGTTTTGTGTAAGACCGAATATGATAAAAAGGATGGACTGAGGACCGGACCGAAATATGTTCAGTCTGTCCGGCCGGTCCGGTTTCTCGATCCGATCCGGTCAACGGTTTATTATGCTCCAGCCCTAGCCATGTGTCATTTTTTTATGCATGTTCATTCATTTGGTGCATTATGTTGTTTGCGTTTATGTCTCATTTGTTTGTTAATCATTATGTTGTTTTTCTGTCTATTTGGATTGGATGGTTTTTGTTGTTTGAGTGTTATATTTTCATTGCTTTCTTTGTCATGTGTCATTGATTCAGTCAAAAGGGTTTGATGCTTTTCTTGAAGGGTAAGCACAATCCCCTTCTTTCTTTTGTCTATTTCTGCATAAGTTGTTAGCATTAAAGAGATGTTTAACTTTAACTACTCTCTCCGTCCCATATTAAGTGTTCAGTTTGACTTTTTTTCATCAACTTTGACCGTAAATATTTGTGTTTGTGTTTGTGTTATATAATACTTAATGAAAATTATACCAATGAAATTTACATTCAAAACTCTATCAATTCATATATTTTGCATCAAGTATCATATAACATAAAAAAAAATAATTAAGGTCAAAGATAAAGAAAAAAGACTGAAAAAAGTCAAACTGGACACTTAATGTGAGACAGAGGTAGTAATAAAAATAACCCAAAATGTTTATAAATCTTATGATTAGCCTTAGTTTTCGAATGTAACTTTAACTTTATTCTACAAACATTCATCTTTTTCCATTTGTTAGTATCATAAACGTCTTGGTATCACTTTCGTCTTCTATAAATACCAACCTCATAATTCTTAAAGGATAAAAAAAGCAACCAAAATATCAAAACCACACACGTGTCATCATCCCATTGGCTCACAACCTGCCAACAAACAAATTCTTTCGTTCTGATCTTTTCTTAATTTCTGTCAAAAAAACACAAACATCTCATCATGGAACTCACTGCCACAATAACCATATTTCCCACCAAAATATCATCAAGACCAAGAAACAACCAAATAATAATCACACCATTTAAAAGATCAAATTTTTACAATACCCATTTTATAAAATCATATAAAAAACCAATCTTTATAACCCATTGTTCCACAAATCCCATAATTTCAGATGATAAAGATAATGTAATCCAGGATCAAGATTCATCTTTTTCTCCCAACTCAAGCCATGATATTCAAAACCAAAAAATACCCAATTCAAATAACGAAAAACCCGTGTCGAATTCGTCGTTTTCGAGAGGTTTAGTGCTTGATTTGGGGTCAGAAGGTGCTTGGGATAGTGGTTATATTGGGTCACCTGTGATTAAAAGGTTTTTGAGTGATGAAGAAGAGAGGTGGTATATGTGGTATTATGGGAGGTCAGGGGATAATTCGGGTTCAGGGTGTATTGGTTTGGCGGTTTCGAGTAATGGGGTGCATTGGGAGAGAGGGAAAGGTGTTGTTTCTTCGGGTAGTGATGCCGGTTTAGTTTTGAAATCGAGTAATGATTGGTGGGCTTTTGATACTAATGGTGTTATGCCTGGTGCAGTTGTGATCATGTCTAGTTCTAAGATTAGAGCAAGTAATGCGGTTTATTGGATGTATTATACTGGTTTTAGTAATGAGAAGATTGAGTCTTTAAATGATGCGCTCGAGTTTAGTTTAGAGAATCCTGAAAATGGCGGTAAAGTGGGTGGATTTGGGAAGATTTGTAGGTCGTTACCGGGTTTAGGTATGAGTCAAGATGGTAGGCATTGGGCGCGAATAGAAGGTGAGCATCATAGTGGAGCATTGTTTGATTTAGGGGCAGAAGGTGAATGGGATTCAATGTTTATTTCTTCCCCACAAGTTGTTTTTCATAGTAGTGGTGATCTTAGGATGTATTACCATTCTTTTGATATGGAAAAAGGGCATTTTGGGATTGGTATGGCGCGATCACGTGATGGTATGAGGTGGGTGAAGCTAGGGAAGATCATGGGTGGAGGGCGAAGTGGTAGTTTTGATGAGTATGGAGTGATGAATCCTTGTGTTGTAAAGAACAAGACAGATGGGGGTTATGTTATGGTTTATGAAGGGGTGAGTGTGGATGGGACGAGGTCAATCGGGTTGGCTCAGTCTTTGGATGGGCTAAAAGAATGGCGAAGGGTTGAGGATGAGCCCATTTTGAAGCAAGGTGAAGAAAACGGATGTTGGGATGATGGTGGGGTTGGTTCGCCGTGTCTTGTTCATATGGAAGGCGAGAAAGATGAATGGAGATTGTATTATAAAGGGATCGGGCAAAATGGTCATTCAGGAATTGGAATGGCGGTGTCTGAAGGAAACGATGTCAAGAATTTTCGTAGATGGTCTGGTTTTCATCTTTAAACTTTATACTTATTTTGCTTTTTTGGTTTTGGTTTATAAATCCGTTATACTTAATTATCTGTCTGTAATTATACAGTTAATGGTTGCATATAGCATGTTAGTTTGCTCATAAATGATTCGTGTGCGACAAGGTAAATTGGTTTTAAAGAATTTGTTTGTAGGTTCGTGTTTTGCATGAGTCATTTATCTGAACGTGTTTGTAACAATCTTCTTTCATTGTATTACAATCGAATGTAAAATCTCAAACTCAATATTTCACACAAGTGAATCAAGAAAAACACAAAACGTCACAATCATTTCTCAAACTGAAACCAAAAAGTGTTGCCTTTGTCGCGATAATGCAATGGCAGCAAGCAAGATCACTAGTATAAACACGACAATCCCACCATATGATCCAATTAGAGATCCTGATGCACGTTGACAGAAGTCGCCGTATTGTTGGCACACTGGTAACCAGTTCGCAGAGTTGTTACCATTATGAGCCAAATACACAATTGATGTTGCAGCAGATGCTCCAGCCGTTAAAAGACCCAACATTACCTTAAAAAACAACAATAACATTTCATTAAACAGAAAATTATATACAAAAAATCAACTAATTTGTGTAGTAGTATTTACCGTATCAAGAATTACTAAGAGAATTCTGCTGCCTCTTGCTGCACTCCTCATGATGTGTACAATGGACAACGGGATAGTGAGGACAAAATAGGCGCATACTATTGCATTCACAATCACAAACAATCTGTTTTGTAAAGATTACTTGTTAGCGTAGTTACTTTTAGTAATCTTAATGTCATTACTTGTTCAAGTAAAATTACTTGTAGGTAACTGAAATGAAATGTGCATGATTATTAAGTGTAGGCATAAATCAACTTACCTGAAAGATGGAAAATCATCATACTGAGCGCTGAAACGTACAAAACGGGTGAAAAAGGGTAGAGTTTGTTCCGTGGTTCCCATGGCAATGGAGCTACCTAAAGTGCCCACAACGCCAACAATACGTAAAATGAGGTCCATTAGTGAAATCCCTTTGTTTGACCCAACACGAGCCGAGACCCTAGATGTAGAACCTCCTGTTTCAAGTCGCTCGGATTTCATCATCTTCTATTCGACCAAGTATTTTCTTTGCAAATGTGCTTTGGATTAGAAGCTAAAAATGCTCTAAGCTTGTATTGAAGTTCTTGTACAAAATAGGGGAATTTATACAAATGTAGGATAGTTGAGTTAGTATTTGTATGTTCGGTTTTGGTATTCAAAGGTTGTTTAGGTGTTGATTAATATTTCATAAAATATTGATTTTTCTTAAAAAAAAGAGAAAAGAAAGTCATTACCCACTCAACTTAAGCATTTTAAAGGTAATGGTCAACTTCCCAATCCACTAGATGGTCTATCTGGTAGGAGGAATGCTAGAACACAAAAGAATTTACACAAAAAAATTCACAACATGACGTGTCATAAAGTTAATTGTATTCTCAAGTTTACTTTTGACTTCTCTTTTATATGCATCCACAAATATACATGACACATCATTGTGTGGATAATTTTTTGTAAAACTTTTGTGGTTCTAGTATTCCTGATCGGTAGTTGTTCGTTTGAGATTGAAATTATGCTTTTGGATTAAATAAGTGCATTTAATCATTTAACATGTATCTAAATTTTCTTTTCATAATTTCATGACTAAATCATGCGCACTCACACCGGATGTAACAAGAGCTTCAAGTTTCATAACAAAGATACAAATATACAAGGTTACACAATTTAAGAACATTAAGGTTGCGTTTAGTTGGAGAAAATTTTCCTAGTTTTGTGTTTTTAGATTTGTAAAAAAAAGATGGAGAATTATTTTCCACAAAACATAGAAAACGCGTTCATGTGATACTATTTTCCATTCTTAAGAAAACAAGGGGGGTTACAAGGAAAACAAATAAAATGTGTTTTGTAGTTTTCTTGTTAAGTTGGGAAATGCATGTTTTGTGTTTTGTAGAGAATTTTGTTGGAAAACAATGATTAGAACGCGGTCTCTGTTTTCCTTGTTTTCCACAAAACATTTTGTAGAAACAAAAGTGTTTTCCCCCCAACTAAACGCGCCATGTGTTTATCATTATCACTAATAAATTACTAATATACGTGAAGTTATTGACACACTTCTAAATATGTGTCTAACACATGCCTTAGCTAAATTCTCTTAAATCTTAATAAGTACATTTTTTTATGAAAATTGAATTGAGATGCTTAAAACTCATGCATAATTTTGTGTCGAGTTTTAGCTCTTTATATAGTGAAGAAAATGGATTTTGTTGTTGTAATCGTATATTATTGACACTAATCATTTCTTTTAAACACGAGTGAAGTACTCTACCTTGACGTTAAAAATGAAATAAAATTTCTTCACTTACATTACTCCTCTTACGTGCGAATATATGTTCACTTTTATACCGCATACAGTCTAAGAAAAACGAGATAACAGCTTGAAAAATATTTTTATTTGTTAAGATTTGATAACGAACATATAATTTGCGATGGAGAGAGAGTTTGTTAATTAAGTAATGTTGGGTTAATTTAGTGCCCAATGGTCTATGACTATGATTTGAATATAAAATTGACTAAGTGTAAAATTAGTCCATGAGTGAATACACTCAAAGAGTCATCTTCGGTGTTCTTTAGAGACTAAAGAAAGTCTCACCACTTTCTTGAGCGGAGCTCGGTAAGTGAAGACATGAACCAAAGAAGATGATAACTCACGCTATTTGTATATTCAAATATGGGAGATCTTTGGGCCAAAAATTGACCCCATTGTCTCTCACAATATTTGAAAATAAAATAGCCAGAGTTACTCACTAATGAAAAATCAATGAGTATGTTACTCACTGATGAATAGTGAGTTTGTTACTCACTAAAGCATTAGTGAGTGTGTTACTCACTAAAGCATCAGTGAGTGTGTTACTCATTGAAGCATTAGTGAGTGTGTTACTCACTCAAGGATCAGTGAGTGTGTTGTATAAAGCTCTTTCAACAAGCTTCAGGGACGTCGAAGACCAACTGAAAAAACACTTTACCTCACCGATGCGGTATTAATGAGTAAAGTACATGAGCTACAAACAACATCAGAGGCGCTAAGACCTGACAAAGTCTATTTGACTCTAAATACACAATCTCTGAATAAACAAACATGAAATATGAGTGGGAACTTTCTTAGGAAGATAAGCTAAAAGCAAATGCAAGAAAGCCAAACAAGTTCGAGGAGTTGGTTTAAAGGTGGGAACAGTTGTCAACACTATTCTTAAAGTATGGTTGTTGCCTTTCCAAGAATATGGATCATTTATTGGAAGATGTACTTCTCCACTGGATGCATGCCACGTCTTAACAACCCTCGTATGTTACCCTCGTATCCCCAACTATATAATAAAACGTTTGTAATAGAGTTAGGTAGAGATTCAAAACACAAAAACTAATACAAAGTATTATAGTGATAGGGTCCTCTTCTCATTGAATCATAAGCTTAGCTTTGATTCATTAAAATGAGGGTTTCATTTGTCATTCAAGCGGGATAGTGTTTTGCAACTATCCCGTGTAATTATTTGATTCATTTCTAATATGAATAATCTATGAATGGTGTTATTAGTTGTCATTTGGGTCTTGTGTAAAACTTACGTTTTAATCTTCTCAAACGTAATCTTGTTTTACCCAAGTCTCAGGACCAACAAGTGGTATCAGAGCGGGTGAGTTAATATCATAATCTAGATCTGCTTTGGCTTGACTACTAATAACTTTCAAAAAAACCTTTTAGAAAAACCCTTCACGAAATTGGTACCATTGTGCGAACTCGAGTTGAAAAACTTGAAGTATAATGGTTCTAAGAAATTCGTTGTGTGTTAAATACACACACATAAACTGGTCAAAATTTAATCAAAGTGGCTTTACTTCAAAAACTTCAAAAATTGCTACTAATGTTACAACTTTTGAGGGGGAGAAACTCTTTGATAAACACTTTTGAAGTGACCAGTCCATATACACAAACACAAACATAAAAACCTCAACCAAAACCTTCACAACCAAAACTTTCGTACAAAAAAAATCCTCAACAAAACCTCTAAAAAGACCTCAATAAAACCTCTACAATAGAATCTTCACCACACCCTCCATAAAAAATCATCAAAAATAATCCTTTACAAAAACTCCACAATGGGAGGAAGGAGGTTAGTAACACATATTTGTGTTAAAAATGTGTCATTGCCATGAAGTAATAGGATGAAGGAGACTTAGTGGCACAAAAAGTGGTCACAAAAAGGAGTCACCAAAAATGGGAGGAAGGAGGAAGGATACTTAGTGACACAAATTGTAGTAACAAAAAATAGTCACCAAAAACGGGAGGAAAGAGGAAATGCTTTAAGTGATGGGAGGAAGGAGCATTAGAGTTACGAGGAAGGAGAATTAATGTGAGGAAGGAGAAAAATGCATTAGTGAGTTCTAGTTCACGGAAGTTAGTTGAATGAATAGAGCTCAGAGACTTGCATTTATCTCACTAAACTCAAATGCATACTAAGTATGTAATCAAGGGATGTGCCATTAGGGGATGTGTCATCAGGAAGTGTGCATCAGGGGATGTTGTTGGGGGGAAACATTGACTAAGATGTCCTTTATGTTTTAACAATGACAAATAAACATTTGCAACATTTAAAATCACAAACGATGACCAAAAACCGTCAAACCAGAACAATAGTTCTGGCGCGTTGGTCACACGCCAGCACATGGCCAACGCGCCAGGCTCGAACTCCATTTTAATGGTTTTTTCTTGTTAGTTTTCCTCTTACCCGACACATGTAGATATTTAAATAAAGGTATGTACATGATATTTGAGCAATAGGAAACACTTAAAACGAGGTTTAGAGAGGAGATAAAACAAGTCATCCCCTTTTCAACAAAACGTCAACTCATTTTCTTTATCAATTGCCTCTAGCAAATGCTAAAACTCTTTTCTAAACCTAGCATAATCATACTTTTAACATACCATCAAACGAAAGTATTCATTTGACGTTAATCCGGATTTACGTTGTCTCTAATCATGTAACGGGTTTTACTCCCTTATTGGTCAAACTAAGTCAAAGGTCACTTTGCGCAAATGCATCATTTTCCTTTACGGGACATGCTTTACTTCAGATGCAAATCACTTAGCTTGTTTGCATGAAGATGATTAGTGATCATGTCTATTATTGATAATCATGGATTAAGTCTTAATGACTATTTGAGTTTGTGGTAATTGAAAGTTAATTATACTTTGATTCTTATCACTTCTCACGCCTAAATGTTTTACAAATTCTCACACTCCCTACACATCTATTCCAAACAATTCTCCACTAAACATTTTATTAATCATTTGTTAAACCCTTCTTCCCACAACAAATGATTATTCTCATTCTCCCACACAATCTAAAAATTCATTCACATTTTCCAAATATATTCCTTAATCATTATTGCCTAACCATTTTCTTTTTTAATGGCAATATTATTAATACAAATAATGTCTAAAACGTTATTTATATTTTTCGACTTCTCTATGTTTTGATAATCACAAAATGTAAAAACATTCTACGTAAAATTAAACGTGAACAAGTTATTAGTCGTAAATATCCGTTTCGATGTAAACCGCTTCAGGTATGTACAAACAAATGATTAATGTGTTAAATGATCAAAGTTATACCTTTTTGTACTAAACTTTACATTTTTATAATAAAACTTTTTTACAAGAATAAATTAGACAAAATATTTTTGTAATTAAAAGAAATATTTTATTCAAATATATATTTGAAATCAAATTTTTTCCCCCAAAATTAGAAAAACCTGCCCTAGAAAAAACATTTCCTCACAAAATGACAATATTAGGAGCGTCCTACAAGGGGCGGCCTCCTCATAGGTAATGGTGGCCCCCTTATTGATCAGGGGTCCGCCTTTGTTAGATAAGAGGGCCGACCAAGCTTTTTTGTCCCAGGCTTTACCTATAAATAGTAAATTGTTCCTTCAGAATTTTATACCTTTTGCACTCTGATTCTTTCTGTTCTAAACCAACAAACACATTTTTTCTAATCTTTGATCCTTTAACTTGTATAAACATTTGTTTTCAAGTGATCCAATCATTCCTCTCCAAGTGCAAGAGAAGAATACTCGTAATCGTCAAGATATGACGTATTATAGACTAGTTTGTGCATACGTAACGTTGTTACGATCATGTTGTAAATTGTACATCAACCATATCTCTTTTATTCTTAGTTAGATCAGGTAGATCTTGTTAGTATTTTAGTTGAGAAAATACGTGAGTGATCGGTTAGTAATTTGAGCCTCAAAATACGAGTGTGAGTGATAGATCGGTTATCGCTAAGATTAAAACTCAACATTTGGCTTAGTGTCAGAAATTGGTGTAAGCTACGTGTGTATGGTTTTCCTTGTATAAAGGGAGCTTGTTGACATAGTGAAGAGAACTCTCGAGTTGGATACTCGGGGAGTGGAGTAGGAAGAAGAGGAACTTCGTTACCGAACCACTATAAATCTTCGTGTTGTGGTTTGATCTTTCTAACTCTATCCTTTTGTCTTGCACTTAATATTTTGTAGTTAATATTGTTTGTGTACTTATTTATATTGTTCATATTGTGTTCATTTGTTATCACTTAAACTCGGATCTACGCTTTTACAAACAAACAATAATCAAATTTTAAAAAGCAGTAAACTATTCAACCCACCCCTTCTAGTTTCTACAATTGGTATCAGAAGCCTGGTCACCCAAGATTTCTAAAATAAACTGTATTTTAAAACTTGAATCGATCTATGGAATCGAAAAAAATAGAAGGGCAATCCATGCAAAGACCACCACTCTTTGAAACCGATGGATTTATTTATTAGAAAAATAGATTCGAGACTTATGTGAAATCAAAAGTTCTAGATCTTTGGCAAGTCATTACCTATGGTGATTTCCCACCTACTGAAAATAATCTTGAAACAAAAAAGGATGAAATTATACCATTTTATAAACAAAGTGATGATCTTAAAAGAATACTTACTAAAAACAATAAAGCCAAAAGGGTAATTTATAATGCTTTTCCACGTAAAGAATACAAAAAAAAATTATGTGTAAAACCGCAAAAGAAATTTGGGAAACCTTGTTAATCACTCACCAAGGTAATGGTCAAGTCAAATATAACAACATAGATCTTCTTGTTCAACAATATGAACAATTCACGATTCCGGAAGAGGAATCGATAGATAATGCTTTTGCTAGATTTAACACTATTATTACTAGTCTAAAAGAACTTGATGAAGGTTATTCTAGCAAGAACTAAGTTAGGAAATTTATTAGGGCACTCCATCCTAAATGGCGAGCAAAGGTCACGACTATTGAAGACTTGAAGGACTTGCCATCACTATCATTTGACAAACTTATCGGTAACTTAAAAGTTCATAAAGTGATAATTAAGAAAGATTCCGAAATAGTCAAAGGCAAAAGAGAACAAAGTAGATCTCTTGCCTTAAAGGATAAAAAGGAATATAGTGATGAAGAAAGTTCGACTTCCAGGCGTGAAGATGAAGAGTACGACATGGCCGTGAGAGACTTTAAGAAGTTTTTCAAAAGACGAGGTAGATTCGTAAGACAACCTCGTGATGAAAAGAAGTCGTTCTAAAGAAGTCAAGACGACAAGAACGGAAAGAGCGAAAGAAAATGCTTTAGATGCGGAGAATGTCCGAAGCCACCAAGAAACAAAAACCAAAGGGCTTTTGTTGGAGGATCTTGGAGCGATAACTATGAAGAAGAGGAAAAGAAGACAAAAGACAAAACGTGTCTTATGGCTCAAGCATCTAATGAGGTGCTTTCCGAAATTGAATTTTATAGTGATGATTCATCGTCAATAGATGATAGTGAACTAGATAATGACTATCACTGTTTATGCAAAATGGGATTAAAAGTCATTTTAAAAAATAAGTCACTAAAAATATTAAAAATAGGCTAAAGAAAGAACTACTTGAATTAAATGAAAAAGTGTTAAGATCAGAGAAAAACAAAGAAATTGACATCGAATGTATAGCGTGTCAAAACCTTATATTTTAAAACGAGAAACTTAAAGAGGAAGTGTCTAAGCTTAATCAATTTGACAAAAGCATTCACTCACTTAAGAAAATGTTAAGTTTTCAAAAACCCTTCGGAGATAAATCGGGTCTAGGTTTTAATTCGGTAGAAGCATCATCAAGCGGGACTCAAAAAATAAAATTTGTAAAACCACAAGAACCTGAATCTCAGCCCGTCAGAGAAAAATCTGTTAAATCAAATTTGAGTCCGAAATCTAAACATATAATTATAAATAATGTCAAGATTCCCGTTGCAAGTAAGGATGAAGTAAAACGTTTTTATAAACCATCCTTAAAACCCGGAGTTAGATTTATAAAACTGAAGTAAGGTCAAAGACTCCACCTCCTAAGAGAACTAACAATTCTCGTATAACACCCCCATTTTTGACATATAGCAGCGGGAGCTAATCTGGAGTATTATTTCATAGTACAACAATCATAATAATAGAAAACGACTCAAAAGAGACGTTTTTAAAAGATAAGTTATCATTCATTATTTCATCAGAGTTTTTACAAACAGAGGTCCCAAAATCTACATGAAAATATAAAGTTTGAATGATAACAGTTTAGCCATCTTCAAATCCGTGCCACTCCGTGCCATAAGATGTTCAGTTACTTGAGATAAACATGCTAAAAAGGTCAACACAATGGTTGAGTGAAATTCATAGGTTTATAATAAATAGTGTGAATACAAGTCATCATAAGAGTGGGTTACGTTGTTATACACCCATAAGTGTAATAATTGCAATGAGTACAATTATTATGGAAAATAGTATTATTGCGTCTAAGCTCATGGCACTCAAACTGACTAGTGTATATATCAATAATGATATATATAAAGATAATGGCCCCCGTGTAGGTAATTGCCATATACCTATGAGTTTCAAATATAGTGCATTTGGTTACCTATCCGGCTAACACAAACGGGATTCGTCAATCCCAATAGGCCTATTCACAATATTCGCGTTCACTCGCAAGTGATTAATGGTCCATGGTGATGGGGGAGGTTCTTTTGGCAGAAAGGACTTAGACAACATAGGCACATAAATATCAGGAGAGTATACATTTAAAAATAACTTGTATTCATGGTTTATAGCATGTATCCCCTTACGGGTTTATGAAATTGAGATTTAAAAGGAGGCTTATGAACTCACCTTAATCGTATAGGGAAATTTGATTGATGGCACAAGTATATCAAGTAAAAGGTAACGGTTGCTTCATCAGCAACATGGGTGATATGTCAGTCTTAGTGTGATAGTTTAGTTTCAAAACTTTATTAAAGTTTACGTATATCTTTGATTTTTGGAAATTATTGTATCGCTGTTCGGCTATATAATCCGAGGTCATGTAGTATCGTTTTGAGGAGCCGGGGACTTTCATCGTAAACTCAACCAACTCGTCAAAACGAAAACTCAAATGAAACCCTTTCATATGAAATTCCATAATAGTGGATACGATAGATTTTTAAGTTTCTTCAAAAGTTAGTTGACTGATACATTATGTGTAAATATATAACGAATAATGCGTCGATTTTATGATTAATAATCGATAATGAGTTCGGTGTTTTAAATATAAATCAAGTTTTTAAATAATATATATTTTTATAATTTATATAAAAATATTATATTTTATATTTTTAAGTTTGCAAAATTGGTAATATATACCCTTAGTTTATAAACTTTTACAACTTTAGTCATTTATATATAAAGTATATATAATTTAAACCTTTAACTTTGAAAATTCGCAAAATAGGACCTTATAGTTATAACTTTAGAATAATGACATTTTCAGCCCCTTTAGTTATAAATTTTAGAAAGTCACGATGTATACCCCTATGCATGTAAATATTTACAAAACAAGTCCAAAAAGCCATGCAAGCTTATTTTAGGATTTCAAATGATATTTGCAGGTTATAGCTTATTAAAATAAGCTAAAATAAGATGTTCTAACGTAACAAAAGTTTAGAAAAAGGATTCGTTAGCTAGAAAATCAAAACGGGTCGTTTTTAGGGTTTTAACAAAAAACACATGGGTTTGAGGATTCAAAGCTTCAAACAAGAGTTCATATATGATATTAAGAGTATTATGAACATTCTAATACAGAATATAAGCTTATGGAACAAGATCTTAGGCTTACTTGAGCTAAAATGGGTCGAAATGGGTTTTTATGACTCGTACGCCTAGAAATGGCTTCAAGACTTCGTTTTTCTTGCTTCTTGGCTTCTATTATGAGCTTAGGGACTTCTCTTGACCTTCCTTGATCTGAGTTAGAACTCCATTGATGAGTATATGAGTTTTTGAGGTGTGAGTTGAAAGGGGTGTGGAGTTCGGCTTATATAGGGGTTCAAGACCCTTGTTGGCCAAGTTTTCTTGATGGCTAAGGTTAAGAGCTGAAGAGTGGTGACTAAGGGATGCTAGGGATGACAAGGAAGAGCTAGTGTGTGAGTATTGAGAGCTAGAAGCTAGATAGGAGATGTGGAGAGGGTTTTGGAGGCCACAACTAAACCAAGGAGACAAGGAGGTGACAAAGCAAGTCTTGGTGCTTAAGGGTTGTGATGGAGGTGCTTGTAAGCTGCTTAGGGAGGTAGTAGCTTAGTCATAGAGGTGCTTGAGGTGCTAGGTTGGTTTAAAATGGGTCAAAAAGGAAAAAAAAGTGTATCGGGTTGGATTAGGGTTCGGTTAGGGTTTTTAGGGTTTAAGGGTTAGGATTAGGGGAAGATTTTGGGTTTTGTTTTTAAGAGTATTAAGGTTTAGTGTTAGGATTAGGGATTAGGGTTTAGTTTTAGGTTTAGGGTTTAATTTTAAGTTTTAGGGCTTTGTTTTAGGTTTAAAGTGAAATTAGGGTTTTAGGGTTTTGTTTAGGGTTTAGGTTTTTAGATTAGGGTTTAGAATGAATTAAGGTTTAGGTTTAGGGTTTAGGAGTCATGCATTAAGTGCTTGTACCTTGTGTTAAAGTGGTAGTAAGAAACTAAAATGAATTTGGAGGTAAAATGACCTAGTTTAACTTTCTTGCATTATTGACTTGTACATTAAGCTTTAGAAAGTTGTAACTTGATTTAGGAGGGAAAAGATATTCAAATGTTGTGCTATGATACTTGTACACATGCTTTAAAGGCTTGTACATTTATTTTATATGTATACATTACATATAATTAGGATTTTGATATAAACGTTAACGTTTAATGCTTGTTTTGATATAACGTTTTGAAAAGTACGTTAAATGGATAATGTACTTGGTAAAATGATATTAAGATATAGACTTGACATATTAGGATGTTTACATGATATAAACATAGATAGAGATGGCATTGGTAGAGGTTGCGTGAGCTCGTTTACTTTAGAGATGCAAGTTACGTTGCATAATGAGATAAAGCAAAAATTTCCCTGTAAAAAGGTGGTATATATATAATAGATGGATATTACAGTGCATCTAATTTAATAGATGGATATTTACATTGATGAAAATTGCGGGTTGTTATAGTCTCCCTCCCTTAAAAGAAATCTCGTCCTGAGATTTAGTTGGATGCCGGAGTGGTGTTTGAAACAGTAGTGTATTATTTGGCACGAATTTTGATCTTTGGTTCCCATGTAATTCTGGTCTCCTTTAGAGTCCATCTTACTTTGATTATAGGAATACGACATTTGTTTTAGTTTTTGACTTCTCGATCCAGAATCTCCATGGGTTACTTCTACAAGTTGAGTTTGTTCATCAAGTCGAAGCTAATTTCATTGTAATGGACTTGGGATTCATCAGATAAAACATTTCTTTAGATTAGAAATGTGGAAAGTACTGTGAACATTACTGAGCTCTTCAGGAAGTTATAGTTTATATGCCAGTGGGCCAATCCGTTCAAGGATTTTGAATGGTCCAATGTACCAGGGGTTAAGCTTTTCTCGTTTTCTGAATTGGATGACACCTTTACGAGGTGATACTTTTAACATAACACGATCTCCAACTTGAAATTCTAAAGGCTTTCGTCTTATATTAGCATAACTTCTCTGCCGGTCTCTTGCAGCTTGCAAGCGTTGTCGAATTTTCACTATCTTTTTAGTGGTTATATTGGCATAACTTCTCTGTCGGTCTCTTGCAGCTTGCAAGCGTTGTCGAATTTGCACTATCTTTTCAGTGGTTTCATGGATTATTTCTGGTCCTGTAAGTTGAACATCTCCAACTTCGGCCCAGCAAACAGGTGATCTGCACTTTCGACCATAAAGTGCCTCAAATGGTGCTGCCTTGATACTGGCATGGTAACTGTTATTGTATGAGAATTCTACCAATGGTAAGTGTCTTTCCCATCCTTTTCTAAAATCTATAACACAGGCTCGAAGCATGTCTTCGAGTGTTTGAATGGTCCTTTCACTTTGTCCATCGGTTTCAGGATGATATGCCGTACTCATGTCTAATTGAGTACCCAAAGCACTTTGTAATGATTGCCAGAATCTGGATGTGAAATGACTGTCACGATCCGAAATGATAGATATTGGCACGCCATGCCGGGAGACTATTTCTTTGATGTATAACCTTGTAAGGGTTTCCATACTATCTGTCTCTCGGGTAGGGATGAAGTGTGCGGATTTGGTAAGGCGATCGACAATGACCCAGATTGTGTCATGTCCGTTTGATGTTTTGGGCAGTTTTGTGATGAAATCCATTGTGATTCTCTCCTATTTCCACATAGGAATCTCCGGTTGTACCAGTAAGCCGGATGGCTTCTGACATTCTGCCTTAACTCTAGAACATGTTAAACATTTGCCAACATATTCAGCGATGATTGCCTTCATGTTAGGCCACCAATAGAGTTTCTTAAGATCCTGATACATCTTGTCAGAACCCGGGTGAATGGAATATTTTGATTTATGGGACTCATGCATGATCAAGTCTCTCAGATTACCAAAGAGTGGTAACCAGCTTCGGTTCTTAATACAACGAGTTCCATCAGGACGTATTTCAAATGCTTTATCCATTCCTCGTAAGTTTTCAGCCTTGATGTTTTCTTCTTTGAGTGCTTCGGTTTGAGCTTTAAGAATTTGTGAGGGTAAGTTTGGATGAATGGTCATAACTAATGATCTAACTCGGAGTGGTTTGATTCGTTCCTTCCGGCTTAAGGCATCTGCTACAACATTTGCCTTTCCAGGATGGTAGCGAATTTCACAATCGTAATCTGCAAGCAATTCTAGCCAACGACGTTGTCTCATGTTCAACTCTTTCTGATCAAGGATGTGCTGAAGACTTTTATGATCAGTGAACACAGTACATTTGGTGCCATACAGATAGTGTCTCCAAATTTTAAGAGCGAACACAACTGCTCCTAATTCGAGATCATGAGTGGTATAGTTTTCTTCATGAGGTTTGAGTTGTCGGGATGCATATGCAATAACTTTCTCTCTTTGCATTAACACCGCTCCCAGACCTTGATGGGATGCATCACAGTAAACAATAAAATTGTCGTTTCCTTCTGGTAATGCTAAGATTGGGGCTTCACAAAGCTTCTGTATTAGTAATTGGAAAGCCGACTCTTCATCTTCGCCCCATATATACTTCTTATTTTTCTGGGTTTATTCAGTCCAAGACTTTGCAATCTTCGAAAAATCTTTGATAAATCTCTGATAATAACCGACAAGTCCTAAGAATTGACGTATTTATGTCGGTGTAGTAGGAGATGCACAATTCTTAACTGCTTCAATCTTGGCGGGGTCAACATGAAGTCCTTGACTATCAATTAAGTGTCCAAGGAATTGCACGATATGAATCCAGAAATCACACTTGGAGAACTTGGCATACAACTTCTCTTTCTTGAGTAATTCTAGGATTATTCTCAGATGATTTGCGTGCTCTTCTTTGTTACGAGAGTAGATGAGAATATCATCGATGAACACTATTACAAATTTATCCAAAGAAATGGTTAACACATACGATTCCAATGAGATTCATGAATATAACAGGTGCGTTATTTAACCAAATGGCATCACTTGAAATTCATAATGTCCGTATCTTGTTCTGAAAGCAGTCTTGGGAATATCTTCATCCCTGACTCTTAGTTGATGATAACCTGATCTCAAGTCGATCTTTGAGTAAACACTCGAACCTTGAAGTTGGTCAAATAAGTCATCGATCCTGGGTAATGTAATGATTCTTACGTGCAAGTTTGTTCAATACTCCTGGTAATGATACCCCGTTCTGAAGAGATCGTCTTTCTTTTTTGACAAATAAAGACAGGAGTTCTCCAAAGTGAAGTACATAGTCGTATAAAACCTCGGTCGCTAACCTCTTAAAGTTGGTTAGAATAGTCATGCATTTAAGAAGGAGCTAATCTACAAGGTTCGCGGGCTATAAGTTCGCTCTTGGAATTAAATCGATTGAAATTCTACTTGACGGAACGAGAGAAGGCCAGGTAGATCTCAGGAAAAACTTCTAGGAATTTTCTACTACCGATTTAGATATGTATTCTAGTCAGTTTCTCGTCCGACTCTTTTCCATTAACTTGGATACAAAACTTGACATCCCCTAGATTATATACCATTCTCGGTTTTTATACAGGATATAGATTTATCAGGTTTTACTCGGACACCTCGAATGTATAAGGTTCACCGTCGATGGAATGTGGACAACTTCTCGTCACAGATGAACCTATCATGATACTTATAACCAATCCATACCCAAAGACGACGTCGAAACTACCAAGTTTACTCGGCATAAGAATAATTTTGAAAAGTTGGTTTAACAAGGTCAGGATTCACCTGAAAACATGTTTGTAGCTTATACTAAGTTTCCGTCATCCGTTGTCAATATCGTAAAAAGGGTATCTATTGAAGGGTGAATATTTAGCTTAGAGGCAAGAGATATGGATACCGTGAAGCTTTTATGGCTCCAGAATCAAATATACTCTAGTTTAGATGTGGTTTAGAAGGAACATACCCGTAACTACGTTCGGGTTTTGATGAGCATTCCTATCCCTTAGCATGTAGGCTCTTCCTGGGCATTGTTGTTGGTGGTTTTTCTGCACTAATTTGCATAATGCCCTTTCTTCTCCACAGGCAAAGGAAAGTAAACTATCACTGGTAGCAGATTACTTCAGTGCAGTCCCTTTGTTTCGAAGTTCATAGTTAGATGGCCCACCTTGTGCAAGATTACCCTTAACATGCAAGGTCCTGTTGATGGAGAGTGCATTTCTTACACAAGGGACGGTTTCTAGTATACCCATTGTTTTCAGTTGCAGTGGCAGCATAAGCCTGAAGTTTCATGTCCTTTTTGTTCCTGTTGTGGTTGTGATTATTGTAGCGTTGTTGGTGTTGGTGTTACGGCAATTGTTGTTATTATCGTTTGGCGGTAGTTGTGTTGTTAAAAGATTCTTCTGTCGTCAAACATTTCGTTGTGATCACTTGACGAGCGCGAGAGCGCGCCAGATTAGTGTTCTTTGGTTACCTATCCAATTAGCCCTCTAGCCTATGTTAATGGGCTTCCTCTAGAGTTTGAGTTTAGAGGTGGTAACATTCCCTTCAATACTTTGAGGAATCCCCCGATTAAAACTTCCATCCTTTTTCATAGAAAACTGGCACCATAGTGGACACAAAGGTTGCAATTCCTGGAATCTCTCTTCTCAAAAAGTCTGAGATCATTCCCCTTCCACAGTCAGATGGTAAAATTCATCTTCCATCTTTGGATTCAGTTTCGGGACATTATTTTCTTTATGAAAAGTTTTTCGTTTTGAATCAATCCAGTAATCTTGTAAGCTTCTTCTATCCCAATTGGTTATGCAAAATAATTCCACCAAGATAGAGCTTCTTCAGTTAAAGTACCAATAGCAAACTTCACCTTGCAGTCTTCGGTACAATTTCTACGGGAAAACACTGATTCAGTTCTTTCAAACTAGCGGATGAGACAAATAGCGCCTTCTGTACCTTTGAATTTGATAGGTTGGCAGCTCATGAACACTTTGTAGCTACATGTCTTGAGCCACGTGAGCTTCCTCTTGTTCTGTGGATATCAGTATTTTTGCCATGTTAGTGGCTGAGCCTTCCAGAGCTGCATAACACAGATTAGTAACTAGTTTTCCTAATGGCAGCTCTGAGTCCAATGGTTTGGTGCTTTCAGAAGTGACACTCCTTTTGGAGCATTGTATCAACATAAGATAACACGTAATAAGAATGATATCACAAGTCTAAAATGATTAGAGTTCAAAAGTAAACGTTTTCAAAATAGTGGTGATTCAAAATGCATAATAATTCATACAAATAAATTATCTATGATTTTTTTAGAAATCATAGTAAATGAATCATAACAATTGAGACGGAGATGATGATATAAGAGAATTGTTTTTAGGATGGATATATTGATATTATAAACAATAATGGTATAACGGGAATTCGCCATTTTATTATTCATGAACATCTGCCTTGTACAATACATATCAAAATATGACAAGTTTGTTATTTATAACCACACCGATCCGTGGCAGGTTACAGCCTATAACTATTATCTAATCTAGTAGTTCGATGGTCCCTTTCTGGATGTTCTTGAGTTCATAATTAGCATTCGAGAAGACCTTTCCATGTTGTTTGGTGATGAACTTGGATTTCCTTTCTTCGATTATTTTGTTCTAGATTAGCATCCTGAAGCGAGCCAGAGCAATCTTTGTTGTTATTTTCCCAATATCTATCTTGAAGTTTAGCAATTCGAGCATTAGCCTTTTGAGTTCAGCTTCCAGATTGGTCAAAATCTTGTATGTTAATCACCCGACCTTTTCTGAGACCTTCTAATTTTGTGTCCTTCTTTCTCAATGCGGTCGAGAGAGAGTTTTATTCCAGGTGATTCAGGATTTCCTCCAATTGGATCCTTGTTCGACATTCCAAACTTGTCTTACAAGAGCTTTCTCCCATCTTAAATTCTTGAGGTAGGGCAGAAGTAGAGGAGAATGATTGGTTATGGTCTTGTTTCTTATGTGACAATAATTCCTTCGGAAGAAAGAATTCTTGAGGATTATCATTAGCGAATAGCATTGTAGATGGAGCACAATAGGTTGGTGGTAGAATAGGTGATTCTTGTAGCATAGTATGCATGCATGACCTTCATATAAGGGTCATCATGAAAAAGTGAAAGAGTTGGTGAAACTATTGGAACTACACCAAATGAGTTATTTGAAGAGCTAGAATAAGTTTTTCCTGGTGAAGCTGGGACATAGTTCGGGGAAGCCGGGATATAGTCCGAAAGTTAGAGGAAAAAGCATCCTTATTAATCTCGAAGTATGTGGCTTGGAGAAGACATCGCATTGTTTAACAACCCATAGTAAATAAATCAGTTTATTTATATAATAGTATAATAATTATGTATCTTTACATACTATTCTGAAAATGTAGTGGCACGGAGGACTTTCTTAGATGAAAAAGAAAAGTAGTTATAGTTAAGGTTTTAACCTTGTTCTCTATAACCATGGCTCTGATACCAATCTATAACACCCCCATTTTTGACATATAGCAGCGGAAGCTAATCTGGGGTATTATTTCATAGTACAACAGTCATAATCATAGAAAACGACTCGAAAGAGACGTTTTTAAAAGATAAGTTATCATTCATTATTTCATCAGAGTTTTTACAAACAGAGGTCCCAAAATCTACATGAAAACATAAAGTTTGAATGATAACAATTTAGCCATCTTCAAGTCCGTGCCACTCCGTGCCATAAGATGTTCAGTTACCTGAGATAAACATGCTAAAAAGGTCAACACAATGGTTGAGTGAAATTCATAGGTTTATAATAAATAGTGTGAATACAAGTCATCATAAGAAGATTGATTACGTTGTTATACACCTAATAATGTAATAATGCAATGTAGTAAAATAATAAGTAAAGAACGAGAATAATTCTGCTTCAGAAGGCGAGCGACTGGTGCACCCGGGGGTGTGTGTACGGTGCGGGGATGAGTGGTGAAGGAGTGAGCGGTTGATTGTCAGATATAAGATAAAGGACACTTGAATCTACATATCAAGGAGCGCGGGTGGTCTGTTCTCTAAGCACCTCTTTAGTTTCAGAAGGAGACATCACAGATTCACATAGTGGCGCAATTGGCAACAATTCACTCGTTAACTGCCAACAGGAGTAGATACAGGTTGAAAATATTAAGAGATTCTTCTACGTCAGGAAGGTAGCAGAAGTAGGACAACTGAATGTCACTCACCTTAATAGTATAGGAAATCTAATTGATGGCAAAAGTATATCAAGTGAAAGTAACGGCTTCGTCACGCAACCTGGGGTGATATCAAGTCTTTGTGTGATATTTTATGTTTACAAAACCATCATAAAGTTTAACGATATTCTTTTGATTTATCAATTTATGGAAATATTGTATCACTGTTCGGGCTATCATAATCCAGAGGCCATGTAGCATCGTTTGAGGAGCCAGGACACTTTAAACCGTAAACCCAACAAACTCGTCAAAACAAAAACTAAAATGAAACCCTTAATATGAAATTACCTAGTAACGTGATACGATAAGATTTTTAAGTTTCTTCAAAAGTTAGTTGATGATAAATTACGTTAAATATATAACGAAATAATGCGTCGATTTATGATTAATAACGATAAATGTGTCGGGTTTTAATAAAATCAAGTTTATAATATTAATATATATTTTTATAATTTATATAAAAATATTATAGATTTATATTTTAAGTTTGCAAAATTGCAATATATACCCTTGGTTTATAAACTTTTACAAACTTAGTCCTTTATATGTAAATCATATATAATTTAAACTTTAAACTTTTGAAACTTGGCAAAATAGGTCCCCTTATAGTTATAACTTTAAATAATGACCTTTTTCAGCCCTTTAGTTAAAAAATTTTAGAAAGTGACGATATATACCTCTATCCATGGAAATATTTGCCAAACAAGTCCAAAAGCCATGCAGCATATTTTTAGGATTCCAATGATATTTGCGATGTTATTTCTTATTAGAATAAGCTAAAATAAGATGTTTCTATACGTAGCAAAGTTTAGAAACAAGATTCGTTATCTAGAAATTCCAAAACGGGGGCTTTTTAGGTTTTTAATAAAAAACACATGGGTTTATGAGGATTCAAAGGCCTTCAAACAATAGTTTATATATGATATAAAGAGTATATAACATTCTAATACAAATTATAAGTTTAATGGACCAAAACATAGATTACTAGAGCTAAATGGGTCAAAAAAGGGGTTTTTCGGGTTTGTTAAACGCCTAGTAAACGACTTCAAGGGTTCTTTTTCATGATTCTTGGCTTCTATTCTATGCTTAGGATATTATACTTTTCTTTGGCTAAGTTAGAACTCCATTTGTGTGCTTATTGAAGTTTTGAGGTGTGATTTGAAAATGGTCTGCATGTTTCAGCTATTTATTAGGGTGAAACAAACTTGGTGCCAAGTTTTATCTATGAAAGGTGTCAAGATCTGTAGAGTGGTGATTTAAGGAGGCTATAATATGTTTCATCATGGAATCTATGCAGTGTAGCAAGCAAGGATGAGGTGTTGTGGAGGTTTATTGTACAATGGATGTGACAGTAGGTGACAATGCCAAACTTGGTGCTTAAGGGTGTGAAAGAGTTGCTTGTAAGGCTGCTTGTGAGGTCATGGTGGATGTCATAGAGGTGCTAAATGCTTGCTGTAAGTTCCTTGGTTGCTTAATGGGAAAATTGCAAGAAAAGGGGGTGTCGGTTTCATTTCATTTTGGGTTTAAGGGTTTTAAAGGTTTAAAATTCGTGTATAAAGGTTAGGTTTAAGATGACTTAGGGTTTAAGTTTAGGGTTAGTGATCATGCATTAATATTCCTATACCTTGAGTTAAAGTGGTGGTAAGAATCTAGAAGAATTTTGGAGGTGAAACGACCTAGTTTGACTTCTTGCAATATTGACTTGTACATTGAGCTTTAAGAAAGTTATACATTGTTATTTGGATGGAAAAAGTTTATTTCAAATAATGGGTGTTTTGTGCACATGTATCCAGCTTTAATAGGCTTGCCATTCAATTTATAATGTAAAGCATTACAATATAATTAGGTTTTTGATATAAAACGTTTACGTTTAATGCTGTTTAGATATAACATTTTGAAAAGTACGTTTAAAGTGGATCATCTACTTGGTAAAAAAGATATTAAGATATAGACTTAAACATATTGGAATGTATTACATGATATAAACATATATATAGAAGCCATAGATAGAGGTTGCGCGAGCTCGTTACTTTGGAGATGCATGCATAATGATATAAAACAAAAATTTCCCTATAAGAATGTGGTATATAAAGTGCATCTAATTTAATAGATGGATAATACAGTGCATGTAATTTAATAGATAGATATTTACAGTGATGTAAAATTGCGGGTTGTTATATCTATGGATCACCTAAAAAGTAATCTAGATACTGGGATAGCTCTCCATATCGTGTTTTATATTACTGGACCAATAGGATCACAAATAACGTTTTATCTTTACCTTTTAATTATGAGCTTAGTTGGACCAGTAGGTGACCCGTATATGTTTCAACAAGTATGTTCTTAATTAATTGGTAAAGACTCGAATAGTGGACTACCAGTATATAAAACACCGTCAAGCAATAAGTGGGTAAAGTCCCGTTGGGCTAGGGTTTTAACAGGATCACCACTGCTTTAATTCCCTTAGATAGATTATAATTTAACTAAATGATGCTTTATGCTGATGTGTTTAATTGTGACAAGATTGATCGTGTCTAGGTCTTAGGATGATGACCCGCCTAAGTCTTAAGAATGATATGCCGCTTCGAGATAAGTAAATCATTGCACTAAAACAAACAAACCAACATTGAACCGGATTTAATATGGCTAATACAGTTTTCTATTATTTGGCTTGTATTGCTTTTCTATCTTCTAATTTTCTTCTTTTATGTTTATTGTGTACTGAATTGATATTTGTTATCACCAAACCTATGCCAATCTCTCAGGCTGAAAACCCCCATATCATTAGACAACGTATATAGCACAGGTCTAACCAGTAAATAGACTAATTAGAACTAATTAAAATACTTATAGAATATAGGATTAATGTTTCACTCTTAGTGTTCGACACCCTACTTACCGCGAAACTCCATATTGACCGGGTACACTGCTCGTTAAAGTGTTGTTTTAGGTTTGTCGGCTAAATATAAATTTAAAACTTGATAATCAAATAATTGACCCTACACGACAGCACATCAAGTTTTTGGCGCCGTTGCCGGGGAGTGAATTAATTAAACCTTATTCTTATTAGTATTTCTAACCATTAATTAGTTTAGTTTAGTGTAATCTAATTATTTAAATTCTGTTTGTATTTATTCGCATTGTGTGTTTAAATTCCCGCATTTATTATTTTAAATAGTATTTTGTTTTGACTGATCACCTGATACGCCGTATCCACCAGTTGGATATGACGTATCTAACCTTCTGCTCAGGATAGCGTATCAAGTTTTACAGTCTAAACAATGTATCTGTTCTCCAAACAATACAGTGTATTCTGTGAACTCAATACGGCGTACTGGCATTCAACAGACCTATACGGAGTATTCACATTAACTGGATACGGCGTATATGTCGATTGATACAATAGCAATTCGATGATCACATAATCTTCTATATCCTACTAACAATTTCCTCCATTTTTTAAGAAAGTGGTGATCATTAGTAACAACTCGGGATGATACCAAGCTATGATGACACAAGGAATGAGAATAGAGAACATACTACTCACGGGTGATCACAACTTCTGAACTAAAAATCAGTGAAGAATTTTGCAGGACAACGCCTTTAATGGCATGGATGGAGGGGACATTATTGACCACATTGCAAGGGTGCTCGAAATAACCGAATGGATTAAGATACCTAATGTGGAAAAAAAATGAACTACGATTACACGTCTTCTCAAAATCACTCAGTGGAGATGCCGAGACATGGTGGAACAACTATTACTTGGAGTGAACTGAACGATAATTTTTTCATAAATATTACCCATTGTCCCATACCTGCAATAGCAAAACCCCTGCTGACCTGGACAACAGAAGGGATTACTTTGAAT
>BQNB010076792.1:0-18803 GCA_026074375.1 Tanacetum coccineum
TCTTTGCTTCATTCAAATCAGGATCCGAACCTAAAACGTGGTTTCAATTTCACTAGTCGTTGGGGAAACGACCCGGGTGATCATACATACCCGGTTTAATATACGTATTTTATATTATAATATATATATTTTTGAGAGTGAATTTTATCAAGGGTAACTTGGTAACTTTCTCAATTACTCTCTTAAGATTATATTTTATATATATTTTACGTGTATAAAATTAGCAATCAAGCATCTAAAGCAAAGTCGTATTCCAATCGTTAAGGTATGCTGGAACTACAGGAGAGGTCCTGAGTTCACCTGGGAGCGTGAAGCCCAAATGCAAAAGAAGTACCCGCATCTTTTCCCGAATTCTGTACCGGTGGTAGATACAATGTCATGAGCTTTGGGGACAAAGCTCTTCTAACGGGGAAAGAATGTGACACCCCGAGAATTTCTGTTCAATAATTTAGCCGTTTCCGTTTAGCAATTTGAATTTTTGAAGTTTCGTTTAATATTTACGTGAAACCGGGAAGTATTCCTGCTTTTATCTGAGAATTGTCTCCGGGAGCGAACCAGGATGCCAAACGTTGTAGTATTTTGGCAATAGCCACGTTTTTACATTTTATGGCAATATTTAAAATTTCATAATTTTCGAAGATACCGTTATTCGTTTCGTTACTTGCGTTAATCGTGGTTTACTTATAACATGAGTTTTTACATGCAAGACATGGAAATTAAATCAAGTCGGGAAGCACTAGCAAATTAAAAATGAAGAAAAATTAGTTGGTTCCCGCCCCCCCTCCCCTTGTCCTTGTTCGACACAAACAAACACCTTATCCCTTGGTGAGCAAGTTTGATTATAAATCAATAAGACAGGCATTGATGACATGATTTGTTATAACTTGAATTGAATTGGACGATCAAAATGGTTCCCCTCCCCCTTCTTGTCTCTAGCTTTTTTGACACGAAAACACATACACAACATTTAGTATGTGAAGTAAACTTGTATTATTCAACCAACTATACTTCTATTATCTCATTCATAACACACACACACTAAAAATTTAGTTTTCTCTCTTCTTCTTGCCTTCTTTTGTTTGAACCACCCAAGACACATACACACTTTTATAATTTTTCATCTTTGATCAGAAACACTTGAAGATTCATTGAAGGTTTGATCATTTGTATCATGCCAGAGGTATTAATTAACCAACATTTGGATTGTTTAAATCTCATTCTTCTTCTAAAAAACTTCCAGCTTTTGTAAGGTCTTCAATTTTTTATTTACTTGTACTTTTATAGTTCTCATGATGCATACATTGCAGTTGTACAACTTATTTGTGAAAAAGAAGATTTTTGAAAAATCATTAAACCCTTAAAGGAGTCTGTACTTATGGTTCGAAAGATGTGTAAAGAATTATAAGGAAAACTTAGTTTTTGTTTGATCGTGGTTATTTTCATGTAATAATATTTGTACTTTTGTGCCTTATTATATTTGGCTTATATTTGTGAGCTTATTTGAAAGCTTATTTGATTATTTTGAGCTTATTAGGGATTATATATGGTTCGATCAAACTAGAAAAGAAAGAAGAAATATTTGTTTAGCTTATTTTGATTTGATCTTAGATTTTTTTTATTAGTTTTTTTTCTTAGCTTCATTGGAAAGAACAACGGATAAACTTTTTCGGCTTAATATATAAGCTCGGAATATACTTTATTAGGCTCATAGCCGTCGTCCCACATCACAAGAACTCTATAACCATGAGCTTATTATCTAAAGCTTATATGGTTCGACTTATTATACTTGGCTTATTGTGAGCTTATTATCAAGTCGCGTGTTTATTATTTAATGTTTTGCTTATCGGATTAAATGGATAAGTAAAACTACATTTTCGGACTTAACGGGCCAAGGCCCAACATAAATTACAAAAACACATGGCGTTAAAGCTACGGTGTAAGCTTATTTGGATAAAATAATTTAAAAAAGTTAGCGAATAGCTTATTTAATAGTATACGATTTAGATGCGTTACGTTTAATTTATTTTTAAACGTTGGACGTTGCAAATAGTAATGGAATTGATTTATAATTTGTAAGTATGAAAAGTGAATTGAAAGTGGTTTGAAAATGGTTTTAAATAAAGTCTAAGACTTCGGAAAAACTTTATAAAACACGTACCGGTTCATGCCGAAATTTTTATAATCACTATACTTTGTAAATTACTAGAAAACGTACATGGTTAAAATGAGATAATGAGAATTTAAATTAAGTGACGAACAATAGATATACAAAGATTTATTATATATATTTTATTATATATATATATAATATTTATATATTTTTTTTTATTATTTATTATTATAATATATATATATATACATAATTTTTTACTTAGACGTTATTATTTCTATGTAATTTTAAATACATATTATTTCTACCCATTTACTTACGGATTCATCTTATTACTACACGATCACAAATGTTAATTTTAGATATATATTAACAAAAGTACACTAGTATACACCTATGCATTTTCTGTAAGTTCACTTCGATCCGATATTAAATCAAACATCCATTTCATAGGTTACTTTTGTATATCGTCGTTCGTTACCGAGTGAATTATTTCTAGACTATTCACTGCCTTAATTCACTAAATTCAGGTGAGTTCAATAGCCCCACTATTCTACCTCGTTTGGAATTAATATGTTTTTATACTTGGGGTGAGAAACATTGCTTGTTTTTAAAACTGGACACAAGGACTATACGTGAGATTTTCCTATTTACGTGTTGCCTAAGTAGCATTTAGACCTCAATTGCTCGAACTTATCATGTATGTCATTTCTTGATACATTTAAGTTCAGGAATTAGCATTATGCTTGGCATTGCAAGCACTTATGAGCAGTTTCCTTTAGGTGCGTCAACATGATCTTTATTTTTCAAACTAGATTTAACTTTCCTAGGGTTGGGGCTTCTATTTTATTCTTCTGAGTACTACATGGTGTTTGCGAATTCTTATCTTTCTCTTGTATTTGCCTGGAAGGCTTGTGATCCGCTTAGCACTAGTAGATGGTTTTAATCCTGTAGAAAGACAACATGGTTTGGTAGAAGCTAGGTTTGATGTAGAGGGTCCTTTTTGGGAGTGTGTTTCTTGATGACTATTGTGACGGGCTCATGTGAATCAACTCTTTTGTCCTTGTTTCTTTGGATCTACAGCCACTAATTGGTTCTCTAGAAATGTGTGACTAGGGCAAGTTTTTATGGATTTTTTGTAAGCAACTCTCTGATTTAGTTTCGGCATACTTACGGCAGATTCTAAGGTTGGGTTTTAGGGTTTAATTTACTTTAATATTGATCGGACTAGATCCCTGAAGAATGCAGCTTCTCCTGAGTGTGTCTCATTATAGCGAGTGAGATGGACCTTTTGTTTAAAAATTTAGCGGGTTATTGGTCCCTAGTAATCTCGGATCACTAGGTTGATGTGGTAACTTCTTATTCGCTTAATCTTTTCCTTGAGTTTCCTCAATTCATACTTGAGAGTTATAATTACCAAAACTTTTTCCTGAAGACATGCATTTAAATTAGAAATTTCCACAGACTTTAAATTGACTTGATTAGTTAAGTCAACACATTGTTCTTTTGATTGAACACGTGCTGGTTTATTCAAGTCATATAGTTGCTTATAGGTCTGTTTCTGAATGCTCATTATCAGCATTAAGCTTTGTCATCCTATGGATCTAATTTCATATTTGTTTTGATTCTTCTAAGTTCTGTTTGATCTTAATCCTTATTCATATTTCACACTGGAGATTTAATTCTCTTTCTTTTAACTCTTTATGGACAGTGTTTTCTCTGGGGACTGAGCTTTCAATTCATTAATTTAAAAATTGATTACAAACTTGGAGCACTTGATTTGAAATAGATAATTTTCCTTTTGATAATTTTCCTGATTAAGTTGAGTACTCCAACTTTCTAACGAAATTGCATTGTTTTTCAAGAGTGTATACCTTTTGAACAGTTATCGGTAAATCTTTTTTCAACAAAATCCTTTGAGCTCAGTGTCAAAGTTTTGAGACACTTTTCACATTCATGCAATTCACTAGGCAAATCCATAGAGGAATTTACAAGCAAGTTCACAATATCTTTGCTCATCACTTGTTCCAAGAGTCGTGCATTTTTGTTCAAAGCTTGATTCATTTCAACTTCAAATGTTTATGGACTTACACGAAGTTGTTCCACAAATGTTCAATTTGATAGAAGACATTTTGGACTTCAGCAAGTTCATCAACCAATTGTTGGTTGAATGTACTAAATAAGTCCTTCAGATCTTTTACAAATGGAATTATTTCATCCCTAAAACAGGCTTTTGTATGTTCGAAATCTCACGTGCCCTCAGTGATAGTTGTGGGCGTGGTTCTTTCTTTGACTACCACATCAAAGTTAGCAAGATGGTATTTATGTTTCTTTAAACTCGTATTAACCATGCTGACTTTTAGAAGTTCTTTAGGAACCTCAACATTTGTGGGTCTATCAGAAAGATCACGTTCTGAGGAACTGACAGAGTTATGCGACCAAAAGGCTTTTTCAGCAGATAATTCAGTTTGTGGAACAAACCGTGTTTCAAAATCTTTATAAAGTTTATTAAGAGCAACATAATCGATTGGTGTGGTATCAATTTGTTTTATCTTTTCTTGCATCATATTATCCTTATGTTTTAAAAGCATTTTTGAACGACTCTCTTCAGCAAGTGTTAAGTCTTTCTGAGTCAATGATCACAATAGAGATTGGTTTTTTGAATTATATAACCAACATATTAGCATTGGTTTCAACTGCTTAGCTTTCTTCAAATAGTAAGGATTTTGAAACACTTGAGCTTGTTTAGTGGTATTACATAGAAAAATTGTTGGTTTCAGTTCAAAATTTCAGGGAACAGTTTGTGTAGATTGATATCTTTTAAAACGATATTATCTAGGTGTTTGATCAGCTTTTCTAAGGTTATTTCCCTATCAAGGTTTCTAGATTCTTCTTTTTTAAAATCATTTTTGAGAAGAGTAACCGTTTGCAATAAAGATTCCTTTTCTTTTAAAGTTTTTTTAAAGAGTTCGTTTAAGTGAATCAATCTCTACAGACTTATGCACATTGATTTAAAACGTTATCTTGACTCTTTAATATCAACGTTTTGTCCTTCTTTCAAACTTTGGACTTGTTCTTATATCTTGCAAGCTCAGCAGTTAAAGTATCATTGCACTTTTATTTTCAGATTGTCTTGGTACAATTAGCAACTTGGGTTTTTAGTTGTTCAATCACAGATTAATATCCAATTCATCTTGTTGTGTAGAGAGTTAGAATATATTGAACGCTACCTGGTTGTGATTCAATCTGATTACTGAAGAATAAGGAATGATATTGCTATCACTGGTTATTTCTGTCTTGAATGGTTACTACATTGGATTGTTCAAGAAGGACGAATAGGCGATGCACAACTTGATTAGTCAAATCATTATTTTATTATATGATTGTGTACCTCAGAAAGAGTCGTCATGAACCATAGTGAGATAAATTCGCCATGAGAGCAATCTTGGCAGTGTTAAGTTCATCACAATCAGAGGTCTATATGCATTAAATCATTAGTTGATAAGCTAGCATTGTGAGTTTATGACAGTCTGTTGGCTTGACCTTATGGATTCCTGGATCTACTAAAAAGGCGCTGTTCCTCCTCTATGTAAAATTTGACACTTGCTTGTGCTTAAACCAACAAAAACCTTTTAGCCTTAAACCACGAATCATCAGTTTTCCTCTTTGTTTTGTTGCACTGTTGGACATGTGCGCTTCCTCTTTGCAGTTGTAGCAATTTAACAGTTCTTTGTTTCCAGAATTGTTTCCACTTGCTCCGGAGTATAAGTCCCCTTGAAGTACCCGCCTAGCTATAGAAGTTTGTCTCCCTGAATTGATTGTAGTGTTACTCTTCCATTATTAATGGTCGCCTTGTTGCCTAGGTTTTGATGAGTTTCTCATATGGTTTTAATGGTTGTGGGAAACAGGAGAGTGACGTAAGCTGTCAAAACGAGACATCATGTGATTGATGGCATCAATGGGATCATCACCTTTCTGGAACACTGGAACAATTAAACCTGATTCTTGTTGGGAAAATTCAGATTGTTGATCAACTGAGGGAGGATATTCCAATTGAGGTATAGATGATGATGGAGAATAAATGTTGTGGTGAATTGATGACTGATAATCATTGGATGGATAAGTGATTGAAAGAGGTGTTGATGATTGATGAGTTGAGTATTGTTGAGACTGATAAGGTGAACCATACTGTGGAGACTGATATGATGAAACTTGTGGTTGAAATTGAGTGTTTTGGTGTGAATTTTGATGAGTTTGATAAGGAGACTGGGTCATCTGATGAGTTGCAACCAAAGCAAGCGGGTCTGAATTGCGTTCATGCATTAAACGAACCTCATTTGCATGAAATTCATGTTGTCCCAAATAAGCATGAAGCTGATCGATGTTGGTTGTGTGCAAGTCTCGAACCAGTTTGACATCTGTCACAAATTTGCTCCATTCAGGAGGAAGGGTATTCAAAAACTTTGTGTTCACTTGAAATTGTTCCAGTTTCATGTTGTAGATGTTCATGTCATTGAGTAGCAGTGAAAATCTCAAGTAGAAGTCACGAAGTGATTCCCCCTTCTTATAAGCAAACTTATCGAATTCATCATAAAGCTTACACTCCCTTTCCTGTTTCGTCAATGAAGTTCCTTGCATGAGAAGTTGAATTCTTTCCCAAAGTTCCTTGGCGACTTTATGATTGCTAACCAATGCATAGACTTCTGGTGGTAATCCTTGGAGAATGATATTTGTTGCCTTGACATCACAATCGGCTTGAATTGCTTCCGTAGGAGTTAACTCAGAATATTTCTTTGGCCTTGTCACTCTATTTTCTTCAATTGAAGGCCAAATGAGTGGACCATTTTCAACGGATTCAAGGATCATTCATCCATGTTGTCTATTCATCATGTATAACTCCATTATGCTTTTCCAAGAGTCATACATATCCTTTTCCAACATAGGTGGACGATTGTCGACACCCGAAAGAATCGCTTTGTCAGCAAGAGTCGTCATTGAGAAATATGTATGTTAAAAGATTACTTGGTTGATCGGACGGTGGTAGAAAGTAATTGTGTTTAATTAAGTTGTATTTTAAGTGTTTTAATTTATGAAACTACACGGGATTTTACAATTATTGACAAAACCGGGAAAAACAAATAAATTTTTCACGGGATTTTACAAGTTAACGAAATAAACCGTATAATTTTGAAAAACTTGAATTGTTTGGTTTCCACAAAAGCCAAGTTGTTCGGTTTCTACTTAGTCGAGTTGTTCGGTTTCCACTTATAGAAAGTTACTAAAAATAGAAAGTTACTAAAAATAGAAAGTTGCTAAAAATAGAAAGTTGCTAAAAATGGAAAGTAACCTTAATCATGAACAAGTAACTTATATATGTCCTTTAACATGTAGATCGCATTAAGCAGGAGTAGCTTCCATCTTCTTATCCATCTCTTTCCGTTACTGCTGGACATAAGGTACGGATATTCCGTCCTTTCAGTAAGGACATTCTTTCTTTTCATGATTCATCCCCAGAACTGCTATGCTTCCCCATTTTTATGTCTTTTGCCATGATCCTTTACATGTTTGATTTCAAGACTTATTCTATTGCCCGAGCTATATATACGCATGACCATGATTTACATGACTTACCACCTAGTCATGGAGGTACCATGACCGTGACACATGAGGCACCTGTGTCACGACTCTTTCGCGTTGAGAGTGATTTCACGCGGCGTCCCTTTTCATGTTACCAGATTATATTTCATGTTTGGCCATTATTATTCAGGGGCGTATGGGTGCATCCTAGTTTACATGTTTACACGTTCATGGTGATTGGTTGGTGTGTGCTCTACATCCCATCACATTGGAGCTGATCCCTCCACCCATATTATTATAAGAGGTCACCCCTCTATTACATGTTGAGGCAGCCCCTCTATTATATGCATGTATTCACGACATTATTATTATGACATGTATGATTATATGAGCTCGTGGGCATTCCTTATTATTTATGTTTATACTATCCATGATATCTCATGACATCTTTGACTTCACGTTACCATGTTTTACATGTTTATTTCCTATTCCTTCATGACGTATTCTCCAGGTTTCCTCATGACACTCATGATCTTTCCGCTGCTTTATACTTATTATCCAGGATTCATACTTATTACTTACATTGTTATTATATCCGTTCACTGAGCGTTATGCTCAGCCGTATTTCTTTCTCTTTCTTATACGGCAGGTATCTAGAGGGAGATTGGGCATGAGAGAGTGTGTGCTTAGGAAGTGACCCATTTAGCTTCCTTTCTTTTCATCGCAGACATTTTCATGTGCTATACTATCTTGGACACATGTTTCGTCCTTTAGACTTCTTTTACGTTATTCATGTTGATCTCATAATTAGGAGCCGATGTTTGATTCCGGCTTTCCACCTTGTCCTATGTTATCATTTATGACTTTATGCCTTTATTATGCTTTGATATGACACCATGATTATGACGTTTCGACCTACTCTCCGGAGCGGGTTTGGGTCGTTACAAATTATCCCTATCCGGGTGAGTAGCGCTCACTACCCACGGGGCTCCCGATTAAACGGATATATGTCATGTCGAAACTGGTTAGGTGGTCTTTGGTCGGACACCTGTAAGGGAAAGCAAATACTTATAGCAATGTACATGCTATCTTTCATTATTAGCTTTAGTGTCATGAGCTTAGTGCAACGTAAATACCTTTTTATGTGAAGTTGTATCTGTTATAATTGTCGCATATGTTTTGATATCTTGTGGTCCACTATATCATCGTTTGAACTAAACCTATGAATTCACCAACTTTATGTTGACGTTTTAAGCATGTTTCTCTCAGGTGCTTAGCATGGATGTTGTTGCTTGAACTATATGAAGTCTATTGCCGAACCATTTTTCTAGATTTTATTCATGTTTATCTTAAATACCGTTGTTTAACTTATTTAAGCTTCCGCGTGTTGTCTTTTGAACCTTTTAAATTTGATTGATGTAAACTTATTAATATTTTATATTTATGCAACGGTGTTTATTTTTCAAACGTACCCTTAGAGTTCGTTCTTTATGCTTTGTACTCAAAATAGCCATGGACGTCACGCCCCCGAACGCCAAATCAGAAGGGACCCTATTTGGGGGTGTGACAACCTGCACAAGCAAGAGTTTATATAAATCGCCTTTATATGAAACCATGCGAGATGCATGCAGTATGGAAGGTAAACGTGATGCAGGATGACGTATGGTAAAAATTAATATGCACTCATGGCAGGGATGGAAACGTAACATGGAAAAATGGAATGCATCATGGCATAAATGAATGATAGTAAAGTATTATATAGGATAAATTAATGTTTAGATAATGTTTAGGACATACGAGCTTATAGTATTATTTCTCCTTAAGTATAGATGATAGTAATGCGTATATATGAGGCAATGTGTATAAATGTACGCAAGAGAAGTTAAGCACGTATAAAAATCATGTAAGTAAATAGTGTAAGCAAGTAAGCAAGTAGTGTGTATGCACATGAAAAAGTTTGATGTGATGCAATATTTCTGAAAACGGTTATAGTCTAGGTAGAATATGCAATCTAGTTCTCTATAACCTTGGCTCTAGATACCAATCTGTAACACTCCCAAAATAGGGTCGCAGTGGAAATATGTCAGAAAGTGTTACTTCATAATACAATAGCACAAGATATAAGAGAACGACCTATAAATGTGTCGTTTGAAAAGTAATCTCGTTGATTTACTTAAAATCTAAATTGTTGTAACATTTCTCCTAAAGTTTGCATCAAAATGAGAGACTGGAAATAGTATAATGAGATTTGATAATTTGAATGTATGTAGAAATCCATGAATGTAATCTTGTAAAATTTTGACTCTAATGCACATCAGTTACATCAAGCATCTTATTCACCTAAGAAATACAAGCTTAAAAGTGTCAACATAAAGTTGGTGAGTTCATAGGTTTATGTAAGTATAAATATAGGACCAAAAGAGTATAATGTCTACTGCATCACTCACAGTATTATGAAAAGTGTTTAGTGACTACTGCTTCACCACAGTATCAAAAAAAGTATTTACAAAACTATACTACGAATCTTGGTGTAATTTCACCATCTTCACGATCATAATATCTTCCGGATAATTTCTTCCATAATTCTTCGTTCTTCGGACATACCAATAATTGTGATGGTAGTAAAAATACATGAGTTTGACTACTTTTACCTTCCCAATTGCAATGTGCAATTTTCCCGGCCATACCAGAGATAAAAAATAACACAAGACACAAGAAATACATACTTTACACTTAAAGCAATTAGCAACTGATAAATCGGCTTAATCTAACAGGGTAGGCTAAGGTGCAAAGGTGTAACAAAATAAATAGTTGGTGTTATCCTAAAGGATTGGCTCTACTGGTTTTTCTAGGGAATCTTACTCTAAAAGTGAGAGTCAACAAAGGGTTTATATGAGGGTTAACTTACCAGTATAGTTAGTTAATAATACAACATATATAGGCTTTTTGGGTGTAATCCTAGAAATTTACCAATTTAAACAAGTTACTCCATCTAAATCCATAGTACTCATTATCGTGGTCTCGAGTAGATATACCAAGCCAAGTTCTAAAGTCTACAACATCACCGGCACACTCATATTTTTGAGGAATTTTGGGTAAATATTTGGAAACGGATAAGGCTGAATCCTCACAATATCTAATAAGGGTTATTTGTGCGGGTTATGTAACCAGTAATTTCACAAAAGTATGCTTGAAAAAAAATTAAGCATGATTTAAGCATTTTAATGTGAAAAATAGGACAAGTAGCATTCTAATTCCCATCCCCCCACTTAAATTATACAACGTCCTCGTTGTATAGATAAAACATTAAAAATGGAAAATAAAAGAATTAGAACTAGAAACTCCCCTGATATTTGCTTGGTAGATTCTCCATGTTGAGTATATGAGCAAGAATGTGTGTTGTAAATGCGTCTAAATTCTAGCATGACTACAACACACATAGGATTCCAAATTATGGATACCCTACCAAAATTGTTGATTCTTTTCAGCGAGGTCCTGTGCAAAGTATAAGAAAACCATGCAATTGTATCTCGGGTATCCTATAGTTAATAAAAATAAAAATAAACTGTACAGGCAACAAATACGTCGTATCCAAAAACCTAGATACGCCGTATGGAGAAACCTATAAAAAGTATCTATACGAGTTACTTCTGCTAAATACGCCTTATCATATAATGAATACGTTGTATAGATATATTCGACAATAGTGTTTTAAATATGCAGAAAAATAAAGGATTGATAACATCTAGACATTTAATACGCCATATGGTATGGAGCGGATACGTCGTATTGATGTCTGGGAAGACGGACTTGATAAAATAAATTAAAAACTGTTCGGGTTGTCTCCTGGGAAACACTTTTCTTTTCAGCTAAGTCTTTAAGTTAGACTTTTCTTCAGCTTCTTTACTCCTTGGTGCGTCTCACGGTCCACCCTTCGTCCTTTTTTCATAAAATCTCTTGGTAGATGTGAGACACACTATATTCATTTCTCGTCTAAGCATTGCATTCACTTGTGTTTATAGCAATGTACTCTTCGTTAGGTCCTAACGAATATTTTATAACTTCAAACTTTTTGGCTCTGCACACCCTTTCGTTGAGCTTCTCATCTTTTATATTGTCAGAGTGGGATGCGTTGTTTAGAATAATATTTTTCAATTCACTAGCGTTGCCTTTACACTTCTTTAGGCTGCGTTCATCCCCTTTTCCAATGTCATTATTTTCTTGAGCATCCAAATAAGGTTTGAAGAATGAGTCCGTATTGGTGTTAGGAGGATTTTCATAGTTAGATTCCTCCCATTTTTTATCGCTTGATACGATGTCATTCATTGGTTCTTTATTCCAACTTCCACTTATCCAAGAATACAATAGTGCTTTTTTAGTCCCTTCATCCACTCTCCTATGGTATTTGAATTTTGAATTCACTCAAGATATGAATTCAAGGGGATCACGCCTGCTGTTATCATCGTCACTCATGATTTCATCTTCGCCATCGCGGGATAGGGGATAAAATTTATAGAAAAATTTCTCAACTAGTTCTTCCCAAGTGGTGATTTTTCCATCCCTGTCATTTATCCACCATTGTCTTACATCATCAGCAAGTGATAGAGGGAAAACCTTCATGCGTAGTCGATAGGTGTCTACATTAAGAGTTTTAATCAAATCGAGTATTTCAAGAACTTTAGCAATGTGGTCGGCCACGTCTTCATCATACGTTCTGCATTATGCATTACTATGTTACTCCATCAAGAATTCCTCGATGAGTTTAATATTCACATTATTGTCGGTCTTTGGTATAGCAAGACTTGATTCAGCTTGAGCTTTTTCCATGCATTCCCTTAAAATTAGTTCTGTCATCACTCCTGTCATTGCCTCTTAAATCTATTTTCAGTGATTTAGTTACAATCTATAACAAAGGAAAAATTATCAGTAGGATTTGCTTGTAGGAAAGGAACTACAGAAATTTAAGCATGGAAATCAAATATGAAGAATTTGTTTCTATTGCTATATCAGTTGATCAATACACCGTATTCAATGAATTTGAATACGCCGTATCAGTTTGTTAAATGAATACACTGTATTGGTTAAGAAAGTTAGATACGTCGTATCCAATTGAGGTGAATACGCCGTATTGAGTTATCGACCAGAACAGTGTACATAAAGCAATAAAAATAAACACACAAACAAAACAAATAAACAGTTAAAAACAAATATACATAATTTTATAAAATTTTACACTAATCTAAATTACGCTAATTCTAGGGGTTAAGTTAATCTAAGGTTAAAAACAAAAATATTAAAAAAAATAAAGATTAAACAATTTCACTCCCCGGCAGCGACGCCAAAAACTTAATTGTGTTGTAGTGAGGTTGTTATTTTAGTTATTCAAGTTTTACATTTATATTTTGCCGACTTTACCTAAAACAACACTTTAACGGGCAGTATACTCGATCAGATGTAGCTTCGTTGGTAAGTAGGGTGTCAATTACTAAGAGCGAGAACGTTAATCTATAGTTCTATCAATATTTTGGTTAACAAAGCTAAGTTAATTGAAACTATGTTAATTCTATTCTATGTTAAACCTATGCTAAACCTATGTTAGTCCTAATTCTAATGGATAGGGGGTTTTCAGTCTAAGACACTGGCACGGGTTTTGTGGTAACTTAGATCAATTTAAAACATAATAACACACGCAAGCAGATAGACAAAAGATAGAAGAGCGGTCTAGCCAAATATAAGAAAATTGTATTAACCATGATTAATCCAATTAAAACGTTGTTTTGTTTATTTAGTGCAATGAGTGCTTATCTCGAGGCGGCATATCATTCCAAAATTTAGGCGGGACTTCTTCCTAAAACCTAGACACATAGAATCTTGTCACAAATAAACGCATTCGCTTAAAGCATCCTATTTGCTGATTATAATCTATCTTAGGAGATTAATAATGGTGATCTTATTAAACCCTAGATCATGGAGACTTTACCCACTTACTGCTTAATGGCAATTTATATTCTATTAGTCTAGTGTCCAAGTCTTTACCAAAGGAATCAGTACGTTATTTGTTAATCCTAGGTCACCTGCTAGTCCAACTTGTTCACATAAACCAATGGTAAAGATAGGGCCTTAATTGTGATCCTATTGTTCTAGATATATAAATCACTATATAGAGAGTCATCCCGGCATCTAGCTAACTTGGTCGGTATTACTAGATCCAGTTGAATGATAGGTCGCATACAAAAGCACGTAAACAAGTACGAATTGATAAACATAAATAAGCAATCAACGATAAATCAAGCATTCGATATAAACAAACCAAACATGTAAATCTTCATAATCATGGCTAATACCCAAGGGTATTAGCCCTTAATCATTGTAATTAATACAAGAGTATTAATCCAACCAAGGTAAACTAACCGAGTTAAACGAATGATACCAAAAATCGAACGATTACTAGAGTATAGGAGATTACAAGATGTTTCCTATGGAATTAATAGCTTTTCTCGACCTCTTCTGCTCTTCTTGTCTTCTGAAAATTGACTTTTGTGGTTAGGGTATCGAAAATATGATCAAACACACCTAAAACTCGTTTTTAGGTCTTCTATTTATAGTGTCTGGAATTTGGTCGATACGGCGTATTGGTTGAGGTCAGTACGACATATCGAGGGTTTCTTGGAGTAGGGACAACGTTTAATATCTTCTAGAATATTTTATTATTATATCTTGGATACAACGTATAGAAGTCTTCTGGATACGACGTATTGGACTTTGATTCTTCGTGGTTTCTTGTGAAGTGCAGGCACAGATACGTCGTATCTTCCTTGATGGATACCGCGTATTAGATGTCAGAACAGTATTCTTCATATTTCTTCGTTTAAGCTCCAGAATGCGTGCCTTTTAACTAATCTTCACAAAGTACTCCATAATTACTGCAAATCTCAAATATAAACGATTAAGTAACAATTCTTGCAATAATTAAACAAAATGGGTTATTTACATGGGATAAATGATGCTATAAAAGTGACGTTGTTTGATGTCATCAATACACTTGTATATATTTATTAGTCCGTAAATTAATAACATTCATTTATGCTTGGTCAAGTATTTTTATTATTTCTAAAGTGTCAAAATATATAGTTTAATAAATTCGTAAATAATATATATAAAGTTTAAAAATACGTATTAATATTATATAAAAGTTATACTAATGTTTCTTAAGGTTTTTATAGTCCAAATGGACTCGAAAACACTTAAAAACCCATTTTATAATTCCAAACAACAACTACATTTTATAAAAAGTGTGCAGGAAATTTTATATAAAAGTTACATAGTTTTAATGACTATTTACTCACTTTTAAAGCATTTCTAGGCTTAAAACTCGCAACTTTAAAGCAAAACTTCATTTTGGGCAATGTTTTAGTTTTATACTTAAGCCGGTTCGGACCCGAAAGCCCTCAATAATGTATTTTAAAAATGATCAGAATGTGTAATTTTTATAAAAGCAGTTTTTATATATAGTTATCGGTATCTTAATAAATTCATATCTCCTTCATTTTTCATCCGTTTTTAGAGTTTTTTATATGCACAAAATTGCCTTGAGACGTACTATCATAATATTAAGTTTATAAACTGCCTTGAAATTCATGCCAAAACAGTAAAACCCAACTGTTATATATATTATTTTGTAATTTTTACCATGTTTACATAACTACAAGTCCACTAAATTAACCAATACAACATCCTTTGTATAATTAAAATCCACTAAATTAAGTCCATCTATTTTACTTCCAATGTGTTCATAAAATGTCAAGAACAATAATTAATTTATAAAACTATATAAATTAATTTATAACCAATAATTAACCAACCTGTTAAATAGATTATCCAACACATGTAGCATATCAAAATTAGTATTTTCTTGCATTCTAACACATTTGTAACATAGTTTTACCATGTGTATATATTTTCTTTGTTATATATATGCCTTGTTTCTTGTTCTAAACTTGTTAAAATAAAACTAGATGGTGATTTAACAAGATGAATAAGATGTATATATGAAAATACATAAAATGAAAGTATATAGATTGTGTGAACCTTGAGTGAATGAAATGATGAGATGAACATAATCTAAGCCTATGCAAACCCTTGTTGTTGTCGTGAACTAGAGAAGAAAAAGAGACCAAGCATGGCTCTTGGTGGCTTATACATGGAGGTTACAAGTTATGGTTTATCCAAAGGTTCAAGCTGAATATGAACTAAGCAAGTTAGTGATAGGTTTTGATTTATTTCTTGTGTGTTATACCAAAGTAGACGACAACATGTATGTTTCTAGAAGAAAATGTATAAAATTTTTAGTATTGGGTATATGTGTGGGTATTTGTTGAAGTATAGATAGGTATTCGTGTTTCCATGCATGCATAAATAAAATTTATTGCGAAACGTAAACGTTTTACGTAACGTATAAAAATAAAATGTGAACAGTTAAAAATTATCTTCGTAATAATTATATAACACTTGATTGACGTAAACTTTTATTTGTTTAATTTCGGTTGATGTTGATTGTTGATTTTTAGTTTACGCGGTTTAACTGAACGGTTGAAATTAAAAGTAAACGCGTAAAAGTTTAAGGTAAATAGTTGAAAGTTTATTAACGTAGAATGACCTAAAAATGCGGATTGTTACAGTTGGGTCTTATGGTGGATTTGATTGATAAGAAGTTGCTTGAAAAGGCGGATCATTCGGAATCTGGAAAGATTGGTGGGTGTCTCCCCTCAAATGATGACCCGTTTTCTATTTAAAGAGTTGTTGTCATTGTTTGAGTGGTCGAATTGTCTTTGAAAATCTTTTTGTGATTACTGAAAACATTGATTCATTGTGAAGATAACTTTTTACCAATAAAAAAAAAGATTTCTCTTATTTTGACAAAGTAATGCACTGTACTAGTTACATTAATTTGTATATAGGAAGACGGGTTTTGTTGCAATGTTAAGACAAGCCTTTAACTTGACTTGTAAGTTAATGTCATTCTTGAGAAAATTTAATTCCTGTTATTGGTAAGTTGTCTTTTGTCGACATTACTTGCCTTTTTGTTGTGACCGGGTTGCTATCTGAAATAATAGCAGAAGATTTTGTGCATGTTTTGAAGCGGTTTGATAACTTTTCTAAACCTCGAACTTCCATTTACAGCCTCGTGTCATTATTAAATGACATATCTAAGGCTGTAAAGTGTTAGCGATTTTCAGAAGACATGCCAGAGATACATATTTTTATATTTTTCTGATTTTTTTATTTTTTCTTTTGTTTTTAATAAATTTTTAAAAAAAGGAAAATCTTTTTGGATTTTTTATGTTTTTATATATACATATATACAGGATATGAGTTACCACCATCAGTCGTCCATTTCCTCTGTCATAATTTTCAATGTTTCCAGAGACATGCTTCTCATACCAAGCTTATCTATCAAGAAGTGAAATCTCTCTCAAGGCAAAGGTTTGGTAAAGATGTCAGCTAGTTGGTATTCAGTCTGGACAAAGTATAGCTCTACGATTCCATTCTCTACTTGCTCCTTTATGGAAATGGAGAGAGAATATCGATGTGATTTGCTCTTGAATGTTGAACATTGTTGCAACATAAAGCCAATCTCTACTCTTGTTTATCGCAGTACATAGGGATCTCTATGATTAAATACATCAATCTGTTTGTGTGAACATTTAAAGGTATTTTGGCTAAAACTCCATGATAAGGATATTTATTATGCTGGTACTAGTTTTGGCAAGTGCTCTCTTTGCTTCTAGTTACGACCAGCTAAAAAGAGTTGTAAACCTTAGACTGAGCGCTTCCATGATGTATTCGTTTGTGTCCTAACATCCCTAGTGATCTGCTTCTTGCTTAAGCTATGATTGGACATTTGGTTATCCTTCAAGTACCATAGACCCACGTTTACTGGTTGCCATTCAAGGTATCAAAAGATTCCGTTCACCGGCTGTAATTGCTTTTTGGTAAGCTTAGCCTGATACCAGGCACATAAGCAAACAGTATAGTTAAGGTCAGGTCTACTGGCTGTAAGATACATTAAGGATCTAATCATGCCACGGTAAAGTGTAGCATCAATTGGTTTCCCCTGTAGATCTTCATCCAGTTTCTTGTTTTCAATCATGGGTGTGTCAACAAAACTAGTAGAGTTTAAACCATATTTTTTAAGGATTTCAGAAGCATATTTAGATTGGTTTATAAAGATGCCTCTGGGACTTTGAGAAATTTGTAATCCTAAAAAGAATGACATTTGCCCCATCATCGACATCTTGAACTTATTGGTCATCTGATTAGCAAACTCATCACACATGGCAGTATTAGTGGATGCAAATATTATATCGTCAACATAAATTTGTACCAGTAATAGGTCGTTTCCAGCATGCCGTGTGAAGAGTGTTGGATAAACTGCACCTTTGGAGAATTGTTAAGAGATAAGGAAGCTTGACAACATATCATACCATGCACGTGGTGCTTGTTTTAGACCGTAAAGAGCCTTTTTGAGCTTGTACACATGTGATGGGTTGTCCTGATAAACAAATCCTTCTGGTTGAGAAACGTAGACCTCTTCTTTGAGCTGGCCATTCAAGAAAGCCGTTTTGACGTCAATTTGGTAGATTGTCATATTCTTGTGAGTGGCATTTACTACGAAGATACGAATGGCCTCTATTCTAGCAACCGGTGCAAATGATTCCTTCTTCTTGTCTGAATCCTTGAGCAACTAGTCGAGCCTTATTCTTTAGTACCTCGCCAGATTCATCTGTTTTGACCTTATAAATCCATTTGAGTTTGATCAAGAACACGTTATCTGGACACGTCACCAATTCTTAAACTTCAAGTCTTTCAAATTCATGAATTTCTTCTTGCATTGCATCGATCCATGATGGTTCGGTCATTGCTTGTTTGAAGTTATTTGGTTCTACTAAAGTTAGGAAAGCATCAAAATAACACCGCATGGCATCAGTTTCAAGTTGTTTTCTTATAGATACAGAGCGAGAAGGATCACTGATCACATTTGCTATAAGATGATCCTTAGTCCATCTACCAAGGTGTTCCAATGGAGTGTTGATTTGTCTCACATTAAATAATGATC
>BQNB010076793.1:7959-31051 GCA_026074375.1 Tanacetum coccineum
ACATTTAGGCACACACTAGAAACAATGCCCATAAAATATTACAAGTAAATGATAATAAAATGTGACTTCAATTCTTTTCTTTCTAGGTGGTATATGCTTAATTACACATACCTTTTGCCTATAAAAACATGCCTAAAATGACCAAAATATACCAAAAAAGTATTTGTATATTTTATGATTTATGATTGTGCAGGTAACGGATATTCACTAAAGGATAAAATCAAGCCAAAACGGACAAAACCGAGCACGAGAATGGAAAGGTCGTGAAAAGTCAAAGTCAGCAAAAGTCAAAATCAAAGTCAACACCGAAAGTCAAAGTCAAAGACGAAGCCAAACACGAAGAAATCTTAAATGGACCAACCCGCACCCATTTAATAGGCCGGGTCAGCCCATTAAGACATCATTTATAAAATTTATAAGTTTTATGGTCCAAAACCCTTAAAAGTCCGAAACCCATAAACCGGCCTAAATATAAGCCCAATACACACTTAACATTGTTAACCATACACCCTTAACCCTCTTTTGCATTGTTCGTCCCTAAGGACTAACAATGTCAGCCTAAAAGGACTAACGGTGCAAACATATAATAAAAACAGGGCAAACGCCCGTTAAACCATCCCAAAACAAATTTCCCGCCCAATTCACTGTTTATCTTCCCCAAAATAGTACCCTGCAACCCCAGACAAACCTATCACTATCACCCTCAACCCCACTTCATAAAACAAAAAACATCACCTTGGTAATCCTAAACAACACCATTCGTCATGGAATGAAGACAAAGAATGGATGGCTATGATTGATGGACTTGGTGAGCACTCAAAATAAAGGGCTATGATGACTTGGAGACTACTCTCACACAACAAACACACCTCACGAATGTCTCATAGAAGAAACACACTTCAAAGGCCAAGACCCTTAGTTTTTCTCTATTTATAGGACCATTGTAAGCGTTACAAAGGCATCTAGTTTTTAGTAGTTTTTCAGCTTATTGTATTAATAGTTTAGCTTATTTTCAAAGTCTTGTAACTTATTTTATGAATTAATGAAATTTCAAGTTTTAGCTTAAAATCCGTTTTCCTTAAATTTGTGTTCAAAAGTTTTCAAAAGTGTTTTATAAGATCTCATAAGCTCATCTATACTTGTTATAAGCTGTTCACTCAAGTTTTATGAACTTTTACATAGTTCATAGTGTTTGAGTTACTATTTCATCAAAATCATCAAAGAATCTGTCAAACTCACTTGGAGCATGGTGTATAATGGATGGCCATGGATTAGTGCTTATGTGGATAAGCTATAGGTTGGTTATAAGCTGATTTGAGTGCTTGAATCATTCACAAAAACTCTGGACCTTTGTAAGTTCTCAAAAGTCATTTTTAGATTAAAAAGTTGAATCTGCTTATTGCTGGCTTACTATGCTTATTATTTCTTATCTCTTCTTTATATGTCTTATTATTGTGGTTTGATCATGTTTTAATGTTAGTTGTAGTTTAAATCTTGTTGTTTTAAGTTTTGGCAAAAATCTGCCTTAAATAGCTTATAAAGTAGCATAGTTATTAATCTTGTTATTCTGGCTTATTTAGTTGTTAAAAGTTGTTCATTAGGTTTGTATTTAGCTAAAAATTATCTGGTCTTTGAGGTTTTAGTGCTAAATCTTAAGTTATCAAGCTCAAAATCATGAATATAAGTTTAAAGGGGTGTTTGGCAAAGAACAGTACTAACCATTGTTAGTACTGTTTTGACCTATTTGACCCATTTGGGAGATTTGATTACTAATTTAGAGGCCTCTTAATCTATTTTAGGTATTAGTTTAAGTTTAAAAGCAAGTTTTAAGGTTTTATGTAGGTATGTTATGAATCTGTGTTATTAAAAAGCTCCCATTGTGCTTTTTTTAATTCTTGGCTTAGAAATCTTTTAAGTTCATGTTTTCATGTTTATTTTGCTCTCTTTAGTCATATTATCATCTGGTCTCAAAGGTTTATGGTCCATTTCATGTTATGCAAAAGTTTTGAAAAACCTGTCATACTTGTTCTTCATTTTCAGTCCCAAAACACCCTTTTTGATTCATAGATTTGAACTAGTAAATGGAACCTTGTGGACTTGAGCTTCTGATTATAAGCTCATTGGGAGCTTAACTTCATCTGTTTGGGCTTGTTTAACATTTCCAAATTCCTTAAGTAGGTTTAAATTAGGCTCAAAGTTTGCTAAAAACTAAAAAAAAGCTGTTAAACCCCCTGTGACAGTTTTGCTTAATCTTTGGATTTCTTGATGTTTATGTGTTTAAGCTTATGTTTTTAGTGTTAAATCTTGTAGTGTAATAGTTAATCTTGTTAGGTTTTGATTTGTAGATTTTAAAATTTGCTTTTTGCTTAATCTAGTTTAAAATTAGCTTAAAAATCTGTTTTAGTTAAGTTTTGTAGAAGTTAAGCCAATTATGTCACCCCTTTTTTAGCTTATTCCTGGCTTATTTTTAAGTTGTGTAAAAACTCCTTTTGTTAAAATTGTTTGTGGTTGCTTATTCTATAAAAGTTTTAAAAAGAAAAAAAAATGGTTTATAAAAAAAAGAGGTCACAGGGGTCCAACCTGTGACCTCCCCTTTGCATACCCAATGCATTTAACACACACTCTCTTAACCATTAGCACCAGTAAGGCCATCTGGTTTATATTTGCACAATTAATTACTTAAGTCCTTTTAGCCCTTTTTGCTTATCAGCCCTTTGTAGCTTATTTCCAGCTTTTTTATAAGCTGTTTTTCAAAATTCTTATTTTTCTTGCATTCTACATAGCTTAAAGTATTTTTTTTGCATTTTTCCAGAATTTTCCCATTTAGTTTAGTATTTTTAATTAATTTTTTAGATTAAAACTGTATTTAATTCATAATAAAAAAATATAAAAGTCAAAAAAATATAAATCATTTTTAGAAAGTTTTCCTTTATCATTTAGGACTGTTAAAAATTAAATTTGTTTTTGTAGGGTCAAAATTTTAGGATTTAGTTTTTTTAAAGAACGTGATTTGAATCCCGTTATCGTTTTTAGTGTTTTTAGCCTCAATTGCTTTCGTTTTTAGCGTACCTTTACTTGTTTGTGCATTTTATTTGTAGAAATAGAAGACCCAATCCAATTTGTGATATTTAAGCATTATTTCACAAATGTTACCTTGATTTTCCATTCACACCTCGTCGGGACACGACCCGGGAAGGTTTTTAGGATTTTACTTTGGGTAAAAGTAATTATCCCTTCTAAAAGCCTTACAAAATTCTTATTATTGATACTTTGTTAATTCTTATATTATATATATTTATATTTATATTTGTATATATAGTAAAAGGTGATTAATTTTATACGTGTCAATTTTTGGCGCCGTTGCCGGGGAGGTTGTGAAACGAATATTGTGTACGTTTGAAGACTAGTGTTTGAAGAACCTTCCTCGTGAAGTTTATTGCTTATTTTGTGAATATATAAAATACAAAAAAATACAAAAATATTTTATTTTCTTGATTTTCTTTTTCATTATATAAAAACACAAAAATCATTATAAATACTTTTCCTAAAGTATTTGCAATACCAAAAAAATTGAAAAACCAACAAAACAAATCGTGTTGTTAATCGTTATAATCGGCTCACCTTTGAATTACAAACTATAAGGGGGTATAAGGAGGGCTTGATCCAAGGAACATCGCCCAAAAAGGAAGAACGCTTTTAAATCGCTTCGGCGTGCTAATTCCTTCCGCTCTCTTGTGCGTAATTTAAAGAGCTACCGTGGACTTTTAACTTCCGATTACCAAAAATATTGTGTTTTATTCATAATTAGTGCATGCGCACTCGTTCTCAAACCCGTAACCGTCCTCAACAACAAGTCCCACCGAATATTGAACCATTTAATCTTGAAGAACCTATTGAAAATCAAGCTCCTCCCGTAGTTACGATGGCCGATCAACGTACTATGGCGCAATTGCTCCAAGCACCCACCGAGGGTTACGAGGATGCAATCGTTGTTCCCGCGATCACCGCGGACAACTTTGAGCTTAAGCATGGTTTGCTCACTCTTGTGCAAAATAAACCATTTTGCGGACTTGATAAAGAAGATCCTCATGCTCACATTCGATATTTCAACAAGATCACTTCTACGTTGAAGTTCCCAAACGTTCCGAATACGTCGATTAAGCTTATGCTTTTTCCATTTTCCCTCGAGGGGGCCGCCCGGATTTGGCTCGAAAAAGAACCCCCTCGATCGATTTTTACTTGGGATGAAATCACCAATTTCCGACAACGTTTTGATGAATCTTTTAGTGAGGCATGGGACCGATTCAAGGATCTCCTTCGTGCATGCCCACATCATGGTTTCTCGGAATTACATCAACTCGATACTTTCTACAATGCTTTGAACTCTAATGATCAAGATTCATTGAATTCCGCCGCGAGTTGTAATTTTTTGGACAAAATGCCTAGAGATTGCTTAGCCATCATCGATAGCAAATCTAAAGTTCGTTATTCACGAAGCAAAGCAATTGTTTCCAAAGTGAGTACAAGCTCTTCTACCCCCGGTGTTTCACCCGATGTTGCCGAACTTAAAGAGATGGTGAAAGCCTTGCTTCTCGATAAGAAAAACCAATCCCAAGCTCCCGCTACCGTAAAAGCGGTCGAGGAAAGTTGTGTAACTTGCGGTGGTGCTCATTCTTACCGTAATTGTCCCGCCACTGATGGCAACGTTTATCGTGACAATATTTAAGAATACGTTTCACAAGCCGCCGCGGTTAACTACAACCAAGGAAATACCAGTTACCGTCCTCTGATGGTTGCAAATCAAATTCGACCTCCCGGTTTTTCTCCCGTTCAAAACAATCAAAACAATCAAAGAAATAATCAAAACCGTTACAATCAAAACCGGAGAAATAATTACAACCAAAGTCCAATTTATCAACCACCGGCTTACCAAGCTCCGGCTTACCAAGCTTCGGCTCCTCAAACACAAGGTGTGTCAAAGGATGACTTTCAAAACTACATCAAAGCTAATGATGTTGTTATGAAAAATATGCAAAACCAAAACCAAAACATGCAAAACCAAATGACCAATTTAACGGAGATGCTTACCAAATTCATGAACTGGGGTTAACAAAATTGTGATAACAATAATGTACTAATTAATGAGTACATACAAGGAAGGCTAAGGCTATTTGAGTGTAACATTTTGGTGGGGTGTAAACAATGCTCTTTATTAATAATTCTGAATCTACCAGAAAATTACGAGAACTACGAATAGGATAGGTTCTGAGGGGTGTACTAGGGGTATCTTGCACTAAAAATGAGTGCATAGAAAGGGTGTAGGGGTAGTTATATGACCGGTAAGATCATCATAACCATATCAAATGAAGGAAAAAAAAACAAGGGTTATCCTAATGCCTCTTATCACTTAGTAAATCCTAATCACACGAATGCGATCTCACTAGCAGTCTCGGGATGAATCGCTAAAGAAAATTCTAGAATTTATAATACTACCGGTACACTCTCATAATCATTAAAATGAATTCTTTTATTCCTAAAGATCTAGGGGCGAACCTCACATTTTTAGGGTGGAATTTTTGAGTGGTAGGGTTTTTGTGCTAGTCATGTAACTCATATCCTGAAACGCTTCTAATACTATAGTTTCACCAATATATGCCATAATTTTTTTAAAAATTTGGCTAAAATTACCGTTCCTAACTATTATTTCGTATATTACACTTTTTTTAAGGAAACAAGCAATAGCAATTGAAGGAATAGTTTATAAGGCTTTTATTTCCCCCCTACACTTATTTGAAGATGTCCCTAATGTTCTAGGATAGTTACCCGAAAACAATTACAAGGAAAATAAAAAAAAGCAAGAGAAAACTATTACTCCCTGGGGGTTTCTCAATAATAGAGAAGAAACAAGATAAACCGACTAAATCTTCATTCAAGAATCGTCTAAGTAAAAATCCAAAGAACTTCCGGACTCTCCTTATATAATATAACCTAATAATCAAAGACAAAAAGCAACTATACCAAGCGTAAAATTCTACAGGAAATGATATACAACCCTATTAATCATGAACTAAATTCCTTAGAAAGCAATAAAGATAGAATGCATGTACTAATGTAATCGTAGCTTTCTGCAAGAGTTAGGAAAATTAAAAATTCTGAAAATTAAACAAAAATAACTTTTTAAAAGTTTAAAAAAATGAAAATTTCTTAAGTGCTACAGTGGTGACGCCGTCAGGAATAATTCCTGACGCTGTCTCCACGCACTGTGACATTTTATTTCTTCGTTTCTTGGAAAAATTTCTGCAAACATATCATATTAATGATTTCTTGGAAAAACTTTAATGCATAGGCCACAAAATATCCGGTTTATAAGTCATATTGGACACTTGAACAAATGGCTTTCCAAGCACTACGTGTGACAAGCTAGGGTCTATAACTGAACTAATATCCTCAAAAATCAAGAAATCCAAAACATAAGTGAAATTTCCTACAAAGATGTGCATTCCTCTAACTCTTCCAGTAAAATTACTTATCCCTCTACGACTCTCAGGGTCAATTCTAGGTTCAAGTTGTTTTTTCATGATCCAATTATATTACGTATGAGTCATGATGTTTATAGGGGAATTAAGATCTATGTAGGCCGTCCACACATGTACGTATCTTATTTTGCATGGTATTTTAATGTTCAAAGGACTTCCTCCTACAAAGATTGGGTTTTTCATAAACAGAGATGGAATTATGGCACACATTAAGTACTTATGATATGCTAATTCGCTTCTAGTTGGAAATTTATCAAAGTACTCTACACCTAATTCCTCTCCTGCTAGTACATTATCATTCTCTTCTAACTCCTCCTCACTAAAATCATCATACTTCTTAATTAATTCAACAAACATTACATCTCCATCATTTTCTTTCGTGCAAACAATTTATGTATTAGATAAAGGAGGGAGTGAGTTTAATGATTCGAGGAATGAGTTGAGCTTGCAAACATTTCTTTCGATTAGTGAGGTTGGTGATTCGGGTGGCGATGGTGGGTTTGTGTTATCCATGGTGAAGACTTGGTTACTTAGAAAAATAAAATTACAAAGAAACACACAAAGAAAAGATAGACTACGAGAAAGCTAATTGACAAGAAAATAAAATCTTACTTGATAGGAATCTTGTGAGTAGACCAAAGCTAGATAGAGATCGAACCTAGTAATATTCCTAGAAGGCGGTGCCAAAAAAATTGATGTGCGATGATTGAAAACTGAAGTTTTACAATCCTCCTAGGCTTTGTACCTAATCGTTGTAGTGTAGTATAGGCAAGACTCGGGGGATTGTTATCGTTCCTTTTAAATTAAATGTCATTAAGGTCTAAGGATTGAGGGAAGATTATTTTTGTGTCTTTATGTTCTTTTAGAAAGCAAGTAAAATCTCGGGTTCGAAAGGGGTTTGATTGAGGTACTAACTACTCCTAATTCTATTCTAATTGTAGAAAAGTAAAAGTGATGGAAAACTCTTATGGTTAAACAAATGTGTTCACCTAATCATGCACTACTCCCTATTTGTCTTCTCCAATTTTATTACCCGTCACCCTCGTAATGGAATGTGTAAGTATCTAAATAATTAAACACCTAACTCGGAATCCACCCTAATAGAAATGTAGTATGAAGACTATTACGTGGGTATCATCTAACCCAGCCACGTTTCCCTAGACGTCTTCGATTTGCAATTAAGAAGCTAGTTTTCTAAAGCCTAACGCGCACGTCATTAACAATAAGTAATAATAAAAGATAAACAACTAGGTTTCATGCAATCATAAGCAAACACAAATTATATTAAGCCAAACATGTTAACTGAAAGCGAAGAACAATTAATCAAACAATACATAGACATATCGAAAGATTAAAAAGAATAAGGAACTTCACTTCAATTAAACATGGAGTTATGGTGGCTATACAAGGGTTAGAAAACCTTAAAAATCATCTAAAAACGCTGCTACAAAGTATAGGTTCGTCCCCCAATGTTTTCCACACAAAACATACAAAGTAGGCTTTGTATATATATAGATTAAATCACAACAACGTCGCTTATTAATTGTGACGTCATCAGCCTGTAGAATCTTCTTTGGGCTTCTCAGAGTCGGCTACTTCGATGTCATCATAAAAGGTCTTGACGTCGTCTGTTGAATACTTTGACGACATCACACGAAATCCTGATGCCGTCTCCACGAACTGTAAGCCATATCTTGATCATCTTCGTGTAGACTTGCAATCTTGTTCCATATCTTTCTCTTTCTGTTTGAGTTTCCTCACCAAAAAGCTTTGTGTAATGATACTCTTTCAAGAATAATGAAAATATACTCTGATTTTAAATAATGCTTTGATTTGAAAAATTCAAGAGTTATTCTTCATATCCTTAAAGATTTTGTGAAAGAATACCACTTTGACAACACAATTGCAACTTCCTGAAAGAAAATAAGATTTTTTTAAAAATCACTTGTGAAGTTTTTCAAAATCAAACCATATATAATTAAGAATATAGTTACACAGCCAAATATTCTTATATCTAAGACGGATTGTCACTCAGCCACTTGCGTGGTTTTTAATTTCTCTAGACCGGATGTAGCTTTGATCGCTGACGTGCTTTTCGATATAGAAATACTTGTCTTAAACTATATAAACCATTGTTTCTGAAATCACTTGTTTTTTTTTTGAAGTTACGAAAACGTTTGTGATTTTGTTTAAGAAACATGATACTTCAAAACGATCACAGACATTTGATCATTTTCCTTGTATTTTGCATAATTTTCCAACTCATTCAATCATGTTCAAGCATATAAACACATTCAATGAAAAATATAGCTAAAAATGATGTATTTTTATATAAACACCGGATAGTCACTGTTAGCCTTAAAATATGGTGACATATCGGAATTACATTAGTTTTCATTAGGCAAGAACTACAGGGACTAGAACTGTTATAACTAGATTTATTATTCAACGAGTATCAGTTTAGCAATTAAGTTCAACAACACTTAAGCCCAGTATTTAAGCTCATTTTATCTTTGAGTCCAATCATAAGCCCAATCGAATTTCAAATTTAACCTACTCAAGTCCATCGAATTTTGGTCTAATCTTATCAGATTGTCACCAAGGACTATTGAACTTGACTAATCTAATCCTTAGTTGAATTTCGACCAAAACGTATGATACTCAATTGAAATTCCAATTGTTCATCCTAATCGAAATTCAGTTAAGAACATAACTATCTGAAATTCATGCCTCAACACAAATAAGCACATATAAGACCTCAATAAGCCTCAAATAAGTAGTTAAGACCTATTAAGACTCCTAATCATTCATCGAATTAGTCATTAGCAATCAAATTCGGGCATGTTTACTCAGATTGGTTTAAAAACCTTTTTAGAATCAAGATATGAAAACAATTAAAACATACACATACATGATCAAAAACAACTCTATGATTACCTAAACACACTCAATTCAAAAAAACCTAAAATCATCAAACCCTAGATCTGATCAAAATTTGATTTTGATCACCAATCAAAGTACTAATTGATTAATCTAATACACATGCTTGTTTTGCTTACGTTTCAATTAAGTAGACCACAAAGAATCGTTAAGAAAACGTGTTTAGAGCTCAATCAAATTTGATCTATGATAACCTTAACCGAAATTGTGTTTTAGTCGAAATTGGGAATGAAAAAAATAAAACTTTTTGAAGTATTATACTCTACCCATTTTCGGCTTAACTATTGTTGATCGAATTTTGAAAGTATAAAAGAATGACATTTTCAGTCCCCTTAGTTGTTATAGAATTTGATTTAAGCCAAAAAATTTACATACTCCCCCTTGGAGATACGTCCCTTCTCATGGATAGTCCAAAAATGAATTTATGTCTTTCTTAAAGCCCCGTTAATCACGATTTTTTTATAGTTCCCTCTCGAATAAATACTCATTAAGAATTTAAACTTTGTTGTAACAAAAAATTATTTGAGAGATCATTGTGTTTGCTTTTCTTTTCAAAATTTTGAATTTTACACAATAACAATGTAGAAACATCCTTTTCTCTCTTTGTGAACGGAATTTTACTGGCACATGTTTTACCGGTAACAAAACAATTTGTCATATTAATAACTCCCCCTCAGATCATGATTCCGTTTATGCATTCAAAGACTACTTGTGAGAAATAAGAATCATGAATCTGATCAAGGAACGAGGAGACATGTGATTGTATAAATATCTAATATTTTTGTGTTTTCCATTTTCAATTTTTTAGTCTTTTTTATGTTATAAAAAAATTCAAGAAAATCTTTTTGTCTTTTTAATTAATCTTTTTTTAATTTTAAATTTTGTTTTAGAAAATTTATTTACTAGTTGTGATGTATGATCTTGAATATCAAGAAGATAATTTATTTACATGTTGGAAACATGCTCTTTGATTAAATGATAACAAATGTTGATGTGTTTTGTACGCGGATGTTGTACCGGATTGCATGAGATTGCAATTACGCTCTTTGAGTCATAGTATATGGGAATTTTGTTGAAACGATATCCATAATCCAAGAGTTGTGTTCTCATCCATGTGACTTGAGCACAACAAGCGGATAAAAATATGAATTCAGATTCCGAAACAGTGGGACATTGCAGTACACTTTCTGTTTCTTAGAAACCAGTTGACCACCTTTTCTCCCAGAAAATTGTATGACTCTGATGTGCTTTTGCCAATAGTCACGGCACCTGTTGTTGGCATTGAATATGCTATTAGTTCAAAGCCAGAATCCTTCGGATACCACAGACCCATGTTATATGTCTGTTTTAGGTATTGAAAGATTTGTTTGACCTCTTTGAGGTGTTTGACTGTGGGTCATGCATGATAACGTGCACAAAAAAGGTGGCGACTACAATATCAAGTCTACTAGCTGTGAGATACATAAGCCCTCAGATCAAGCTATGATATTTTGTTTGATGAGTTAGAGTACCTTGTAAATTAGCATCTTGTTTGGTAGTAGTCATTGTTGCGCTAATCGAATCACATCCATCCATTCCATGTTTTTTTAAATCTCTAAAGTATATTGTGACTAACTTATAAAGATTCCATGGGGTGATTGATGAATCCGAAGTGCAAGAAAGAACTTCATTTTACCCATCATTGACATCTCAAAATTGTTTTTCATTAGTTTTGCAAATGTTTTTGAACAAACTAGATTTGTTGAGCCAAAAATGATGTCATCGACATATACTTGTACAAGTAATATGTCATCCCCATGTCTTCTTGTAAATAAATTCGGGTCAAAAATACCTTTGGTAAAGTGATTTGCAATCAAAAAGGAGGACAACTTATCATACCATGTCCAAGGAGCTTGTTTGAGACCATAAAGAGTTTTTTAAAGATGATAGACATGATCAGGAAAGTTAGGATCTACAAAACCATCGTGTTGACTCACATAAACTTCTTCCTGTAGAGGACCATTAAAGAAAGTGATTTTGACATCTATCTAATATATGGTGAAGTTCTTGTAAGCCGCATAAGCTATGAACATTCTGACATCCTCAAGTTTTGTTACGAGAGCAAACGATTCCTTAAAATTAATTCCTTCTTCTTGACGGTACCCTTTGATGATGATTCAAGACTTGTTGCGAATAACCGTATTTTCTGCATGAGTCTTATTTTTCCAAAGCCATTTCACCCCGATAATATTCCTTCCAATGGGTCTCTTAACTAATTCCCAAACTTTTAATCTTTTAAACTGATCTAGCTCGTCTTGCATTGACTCAATCCATCTATGATCTTGCATCGCTTCTTTGATGTTTATGGGTTTGGTAGTACTCACAGTTAAAGCGTACATGCATATTTCAGCATCAGTATTGAGTCTATTTTGTGTCAAAACTGGTTTGGTAGGGTCCCCAATCACTTGTTCGAGAGGATGAGCTTTTGTCTATTAGTCTGTTGAGCGGTGCAGTTGATAAAACTCATGCATAGATAACTCATTTTCTTCAGCTACATGAGAACAAATCTGATTGATGAAATTATTTCTGTCAAGGTCCGCATTATCTTCTTGAACTGATTCATCAGCTCGATCATTTGAGATTGAAGATGTCGGTTCTTCAGAAGTGGATACTATTTGAGGAGCATCATTGTCATCAACGATGATTGTTGACAATGAAGGTATGTCTTCATTATTGAGAGTTATAGGTGCAGCGGAATTAGTGGACACTTTTGGTTGTCTCTTTTCATAGTATTCATCATAAAGTGGTCCAAACAAATCATCTAAATCTTATTTCGATGGTGTTTGATTTGATTCAGCTAACGAATCTTCAAAATTAAAGCGGTTAGTATCGGGTTCTAAACAGTTGTGTTCAGAAGGCAAGGTTGTTAACTCATCAAACTTGACATGAATGGTTTCCATAATTTTCCGTGTTCTACGGTTGTAGATTCAAAACTCTCTTGAAGATTCAGAATAACTAATAAAGTTCCCGATGTCCGCCTTTGGCTTTATCTTTCCAAGGTCATCACGATCATTTGTTGGATAGCATAGCGATCCAAACACATGAAAGTATTGAACATTAGGTTTTCTATTCTTGATGAGCTCATATAGAGTCTTGTTGTAATGAGTGTGCACTAAAGAATGATTTGGTATGAAACAAGCAGTTTAAATAGCTTCAGCCCATAAGAATTCTAATGCTTTTGAGAAGATTAGCATTGTCCTCGTATCCTCTACAAAAGTTCTATTCCTTCTTTTAACGACATAATTTTGTTGAGAAGTTCTTGCGATTGATGTTTGATGCATGATGCCAATCTTTTCATAATAAGGCTTTAGCTTTTCGTTCTTGAATTATGTGCCATTATAAAATCTAACATATTGAATTGTACCACGTAGATTCACTTGAATCTAAGTTATGAACTTGATAATCATTTCTAGATCCTCATCCTTTGTACGAAGAAAATACATACATGTGTAACGGGAGTAATCATCGACAATCACCAATATATACTTCTTGCCATTATTTCTTTTGACCCTTATTGGTCCACAAAGATCCATGTGTATCAGTTCCAGTTTTGAATCAGTACTTGGAACAAATTTAGGTTTTGAGAATGGCACGTTTGCTTTTTCCTTGCTCACAGGCAGAACACAAATGATCTTTTTCATAGTTGAACTTTGGAAGTCCATCAACTAAGTCTTGTTTGGTGAGTTGGCTAATGGTACCAAAGTTTAAGTGTGACAACCTTTGATGCCATAACCATGATGTCATTGACGTATCTTTGGACATTAAACACACGAGATAAGAAGTTACTATATTTGAAATGGAGATTGTGTATAAATTTAAATCATGAACACCCGACAAAAGATCTTCTCCTTTTAGATTTCGAACATAACACATTTTGGAACGAAAAGCAACTTCTAAATCACTGTCATAAATTTGACCAACTGAGAAAATATGGTGTCCAAGGCCTCCAACGTAGTATACATGACATATCGTAACATTCCCATGCACATAATCTCCATCTCTTGTGATTGCTGCAAAATGGTCATTCCCAAAGCGGACTTTGCCCATGAATTTCTCAACGAAGCTTTTTAGTAGTTTGAGGTTGCCAGTCATAATGTTTGATCATCCACTATCAACAATCTATAGTATGATTTGAAACACCTACAATACATGGAGAAAACACAGATGGAAGAGTGGATAGTTTAGCTACCCTTATCTTAATGAGAACCAGTGTTCTATAGTAAGACATGACATTATCTCTATTCTTTGTAACACTCGGGCTCATTTTAGTAGTTTCACTCTTAGGTGACCAACTAAAATTTGGTTGTTTTTCAAATGATTTTGCCACTTCCTATTTGAATTCGATTTAGTTTGCATGTAATTGCTAAGTGTTATAACTTGATTAGATAATGAAGTTGATAGGGAAACACTAAAGTCCTTAACTTTCGCATTTAAAGGAGTAACTACAGCAAACCTAGTTTTCACAACTACTAGGGTAGGATCCAAAAATTTAGATTTTGCAGCTTTAGGAGTAGTGAATAAGGCTCTTCTAACTTTAGAATTCACAGACAACTTATACTTAGCAAGACACTTATAATGACATGGGGTAAACACATTTTTATCACACGAAACACACATTACATTGAAATTTACTTTATGAGCATTTTCAGCATTAACATTTGCTACATGATTTTTAGTCTTAACAACATTCTATTGAGATGTAACATTTGTCTTGTTATTATTCCTAACATGAACTTCTACATTCTCTGGAAGTATCTTAGTTTGAGACAAGACACTATTCTTCCAAGATGTTCTTCTACGCGATGGTCTTCTAACACTAATGACATCTCTTAATGTTGAGGAAGTTGAAACACTCTTATTAGCTTGTGCATGCATTTCTTGATTATTATCTATTTTCAGCTTGTACATTCCCGGTGCTATGACATTTATGTTACCAATGACATCTTTCTTTTTGTTTGGTGAAGTCTGTGAAGTGACTGGTTTTGTCAAAACATGTTTCTCCTCAGCCTTAGCAACAAACCTTTTCATTTGAACTGAATCTTAATTAAACGGTGTAACACAAATAGGTTTGTCTAAAACTCATGTTTGACAAACTTAGTATTCATATACTTACCTTTTTCAATAGTTTTTAACTTTCCTTTCAACTCAGAAATTGTTATAAAAAAGAACTTGTTTTTGTGATCTAACATCTCCATATGCATACTTCTTTTGATTAACACTCTCAATCAATTTATTTATTTCTTTTTGAGTTTGAGCCCGTGTCTTTTTGATGGAATCAAAAAGATTTTGGTATTTAATTTTTACATTCTTATTTGCCTAAATCAAAGATTGAACTAGAAATTCCAAAGACACGTTCTCACTCTTTAACTTCTCCATTCTTTATATCCAAGAGTTTTCACAAGGATTTTTCAAAGATTTTTCACAATTCGTTTTCTATTTTGATGTTGCAATTTTAATTCAAAATCAATACTTTGAGCTTGACATCTTTGAAAATCATTTTCAAGAATCTTTATTCATTTTAACAAATTTTCCTGGACATCTTTGGATTCATTCTGGATTTTCTTAATCTCAACACTCAATGTGTCATTCCTATTCTCCTAATGAATCATAACACAAATTACAATATCATTAGTGAGTGTTGCTTCCAAGAGTCGATCATTCAAAAGCTCATTTTGTTTGAATGTTTCATCAAGTTCACTTTTCATGGACTCAAAAACATTTAACCTCGCTTGTCCTTCTTTTGTAAACTTTGTTTGTAATGTGGATAAATATTCGCGTAAATGTACATTAACCAGTTTCACCTCTTCATGAAAAAAAATTTGAAGACTTTCTTTTTCAGAATATGAATAATCTATATTGTCTACAGAAGTATTATCTTTTACTAGTAGTTCCAACTCTCTAATTTCAAACTCAATTCTGTCAAAAAACTTTTTGATATTATTTTTTGCTTTGGCATTTTCAAAGAAGATGAATTCGATTTGACCACATTTGTGTTGTCAGGAGTTAGAGCAGAAGTGGAAGCTTCAAAAAAATATTGTTGTTCACGAGAAAGTTCAACTTGTGGAACAAAAGTTTCAGAAAGTTTGTTCAATTGCACATAATTAATAGGAACAAAATTTACTTTTTTTTTGACACCCTTTGGATCGATTAATTTTCCTTTCATTTTAAGTCAACTCTTGTCCGCATCCTCAAGAATTTCCTCAGTGTTACAAACATCAACATGCATTGTTGAATCATGAATAGATGAAGCATCATACAACTTAGAATTCTTTACTATTGCTTTTTTGAGAGTATAAGGATTTTTATAACCCAAACCATTTTTCAAACCTTGATCATAAAAATAATTAGGTTTCGGTCCAAGCTTATGAATAGATTGAATTGAGTGACTTATTTTGACAACCATATTTTCATTAGCTTTGACGTTTTCTTTTAAATCAAGAATATCATCGAGATACTTATCCTCACGTTTGTTAAACTGAGTTTTCAAAGAAGCACAATCACTTTTAAGTTTCAAAGAATGTTGTATTCCTCTTAAAAGTTTCATGTGTAACTCTTCTTTTTCATTTTCGAGAACCTTTATTTTTTCTTTATCTTGAAAAAATTGATTTCGCATTTGTTGATCTAGCTTTTTTTTCTTGACGAGTAGCATCAATGTATTCTATTTGAAAATTGGTTTTATTTTCATTTTTGATTTCAAATTCCCTAACCCTTTCCTTATATTTCTCAAGCTCGTTGGTTAGCAAAGCATTTCTTTGTTTCACCTTAGAAATCATTCATTGTTTTTCAGCCTCTTTTTGTACACTTCTAAACAATGATTCAATTTAAGAATTTCTTTAACCATGATCATTGTTATCTTTGTTCAACGTGTCAATCATTAACCTCCACATTGGGATCATCAAATATAATATCAATATTAATTTGATTATCCTCAATTGTAGGCTTAATACTTTTTGGTTGCACATGATACTTTTGTTCATGATCATTTTTCGAGTACAATTCATTTATGAAGCTCATAGATGAATAAGTGATACCATCAAATAACGTCTATTTTATAGCATTATTTATCCCAGCTAAATTGCTCTTTCTATATTATTTTATGCTTAAATTGGTACTTAATTGTTTATATTTGTTATTTGCAGAAAATATGGAGCAATTAGTGAAGTTTAACTAAAAGGCGCGCATTTGGAGTTTAAATAAAGAAATCAAGAATCTGTTGTTTTGACAACGAATACGTCGTATCCATCAAAGAAGATACGGCATATCTACGCCAGAACTTAACAAAAAACCACAAAGATATAAAGACCAATACGTCGTATCCATGAAGACTCATACACTGTAACTACTGGCGATTCATGAAAGATTTTGGAAGATATTTATCGTGGTCCCTACTATAAGAAAACCACAATACGTTGTATTGACTACTTCTAATATGGCGTATCGACCAAATTCCAGAGGCTATAAATACCAAACCCTAAATACAAATTTAGTGTGCAAAAAAATATACCAAAGACCAAGGTTGCAAAAATCACGACTTGGTAGCCGGGCGTTTGACCACCTTGTAGCTTGTAATCGGTCTAGGCGGGATTAATCGATGATTAATCGGATTGGCATTTTAGGCAAAATTTGTGTATTTTGGGCAAGTTTTAGATATTTTCGATGAGTTTTAGGTATTTCGGGCAAGATTTTTTTACAAACAACTTGTAATAGACTTAAATTGGTACTATAAGTTATCAAAACAAGTTTAGAGTGAGTTTTGGGTACTTCCGACAAGATTTGCAGGTGTCCGGCAAGCTTGACCGCCATTGATTGTCATTGACCACGGATGACCTATTTGTTCGACCTTGTTACATAAATCGGCAAGGTTGGTGGCCCTATAGCAACTAAGCAGCGATTAATCGGCCTTGTAGACCTTGTTTTGCAACACTGCCGAAGACTGAGAAGAAGGCATTAACCACCAGGTTTAACTTTTAGATAAAAGAGAAGCTACGAAGGTCTCGCAACGCCCTTCAATCCATAAGAAAACCCTTGTAAATTCTTATACTCTAAATACGCGTTCGGTTTTTGATATCATTCATTAACTTGGTTAGGTTACCTTAATCGTTTGTCTATGATATTTGTATTCATTATAATGGTTATTGGATAATACCTTTAGATATTAGCCATGTTTATGATAATTTAACGTTTGGTTTTTGTTTATCTCGATTGCATCTTATAAGTTGTGTGTTGCTTTATGTTTATCAATTTATATTCGTTTATGTGCTTAAGTATGTAACCTATCATTCAACTGGATCTAGAAAATGGACCAAGTAGACTAGATGCCAGGATAGCTCTCCACATTGCAATTTATATTTCTAGAGTAATAGGATCACAAATATTGACCTGTCTTTGCCTCTGGTTTAGTGAACAAGTTGGACTAGCAGGTGACCTAGAATTAACAAATAACGTTCTGATTCCTTGGGTAAAGATCTAGACAGTAAACTACTAGTATATAAAGAGTCGTTAAGCAGTAAGTTAGAAAAGTCTCAATGAGCTAGGATTCAATAAGATCACCATTATTGTTTTCTAAGATATATTATAATCAACCATGATTGCTTTATGCGGATGTGGTTAACTGTGATAGAATTGCCATGTCTAGGTTTTAGGAAGAAGTACCGACTAAATCTAGGAATAATTTATCAACAACGAGATAAGACAATCATTGCACTTATAAACTAAAACCTACGTTTTATTATATCAAATATGGTTAATACGTTTTCCTTACAATCGGCTTGACCGCTTCTCTATCTTCTAAATATCAGCTTGTGTGTGTTAATCATCCAATCTCAGTCTAGGTAAACCAAAACTCGTGCCAGTCTCTCAGGCTCAACCCCCCCTCCCTTTGCCATTAGTTTTAGGTTTAACTTAGGTATAACATAGAATAAATTAGGACTAACATAAGTAACTAAAATACTAATAGAATTAGGAGTTAACATTCTTACTCTTAGTGATCGACACCCTACTTACCAATGAAACTACAACTGATCGAGTACACTGACCGTTAGTGTTGTTTTAGGTATAGTCGGCAAAATATAAATAGTAAAACTTGATAGTAAATAATACCTATGCACAATGACACATCAAGTTTTTGGCGCCGTTGCCAGGGAGTGAAATTATATAATTCTTGTTTTTATTAGTATTTTTAGTTTAGATCTAGCATAACTTAGATTAGTGTAAAATTTTGAACAATTATGTATCTTATTTGTTTAATTCAGTAGATTAGTTTGCATTGTATAATTTTGCATATTTTTTTAGTTTTTTTCATTATTTTTCTTTTGTGTCACTGTACTGATCGAACAACCAATACGGCGTATTCTAATTAGTGGATACGGCGTATTAACCTTTCGACACAGATACAGCGTATTTGTACTCAACAAATCAATACGGCATATTCAGTCAATTGAATATGGCGTATCAATCATCTGATACAGCAGCATATTGTATTTTTCATATTCGGTTCTCGTTTATAGTTTTTTGTGTTTTCTCTCTTCCGAGCCTATCCTACTGATTGTTTATCCTCTGATTCAGGAGTGTATGACCAGGATTTCAACTAAGGAGCTCTTTACGCCTTTCAAAGAACCAGAATGAGTATTTTATTCAACAAGGAGGCTTTTGAAGACAATGAATCTTGACTATTCGAGTTTACAGGAACTCGATTTATTTTTTGATCCCGAGAATTAGAGTGAAGGAGTTGCAGAAGCAATGGGGGAACCAACTATGGAAGAATACATGATGAAGACCCAAGATGATTATGGATCGGGTATTGCTAGGTCTAAGATTGATGAAAAGGCCCACTTTGAGTTGAAGGGTCAATTTCTTAAGGAATTGCGTGATAATACTTTTAGTAGATCAGATAATGATGATGCTAACGAACACATTGAGAAAGTTCTTGAGATTGTTCACCTATTTCATATACCTGATGTGACTCAAGATCAAATAATGCTTCGAGTTTTCCCTATGTCACTTATTGGAGTTGCGAGTCAATGGCTAAGGAAAGAACCAGCTGGTTTAATTGATACTTTGGAATCTCTTAAAAATAATTTTTTGAGTAAATACTGTCCGCCTACCTGAACTGCTAAAAAGATAGAGGAGAGTAATAACTTTCAACAAGAGCCTAACGAGACTCTTTACCAAGCTTAGGAACAATTCAAAGAGCTATTATTAAGATGTCCTCAACATTACTTAACATATATGCAGGAAGTGATATTGTTTTACAAAGGATTGGATGTACCTACTAGACAAATTCTTGATTCCAAGGGTGCCATACCAACTATGAAGGCTACTGATGCTAAGAAAGCCATACAAGACATGACTGATCATTCTTAAAAATGGCACAATGGAGCATCTACTAGGATTAGAAGTATTGATACTTCTGATGGTTTAGCTGATATACAAGCTTAACTGAACAACCTTAGAAGAGAAATTAAGAAAGTAAATGAAAGAGTTTATGTTGCTCAAGTTGCTTGTGAATCATGTGGTGGACCACACCACACTAAGGATTGTCCAAATAAAGAAGAAGAATAAACATTTGAAGAGGCATACTACACTTAATTTGGAGTACCATTCCCTCAAGGAGGCAGATATAGAGCAGCTGCTCCGGGATTCTACCAAAGAGATAATGGAAATCCTTCGTATCAAGAATAAAGACAGACAATGGAAGAGTTACTGAGCAAATTTATGGCTAAATCCGCAAAAAGACATGATGAAAACTCTAATTTGATCAAGGAAATTTGAGCCTCAACGGATGCTTCTATTAGGAATCAATGAGCCTTAATCAAAGCTTTAGAAATTCAAATCGGGAAAATGAGCAAGGTGCTTCAAGAGAGGGGATCCAGAAGACTACCTAGTTCAACTAAAACAAACCTGAGAGATCATGTCATGTCGATCTCGACTATTGTTGAAACTAAAATGCCCTTAATATGTCATATCAAGCATGTGTGATACGCCATATCGAGCCACCAGAACAGAATGCAGTATTTCAAGCTAAGTCAATCGATAATTCCTTTTCCAAGTCGATTGATTGATGATAGTTATGAAGAAAAGGAGGCATTGAAGAGTTTACTTATGGATAAGCCGAGAATGGGATACCAAATCGAAGCATCAATGAACGTACATGACTCGACTATTCTTGAAGATTCTCTGCCTCCAAAGGAAAAAGACCTAGGGAGTTTTACTATACCTTGTTATATTAATAATATTTGTTTTGAAAAAGCCTAGATGGCTTAGGAGCTAGCGTAAGTGTTATGCCTTACTCGACCTTTATCAATAACTAAGTTGATAATTGAATTGGCTGATAGAACGATAAAACATCCCAATGGTATAGCTGAAAATATATTAGTAGGTATTAATAAGTTTGTCTTTCTCATAGACTTTGTTGTTTTAGATATGCTTGAGGATGTTAAAGTCCCCTTGATCCTCAGAAGACCATTCTTATCTACTGCTCATGCTAAGATTGATGTGTTAAAGAGGAAAATTACTTTAAAAGTAGGGAATGACAAAATTATGTTTAAAAGTAATAAACCTACTGGTAATATAATCAAGTGAGTTTATGCGTTAGGACTAAAGGAACGAATGGAACTTAAATTCGAAGCAATGCTAATGAGAAAAGCTTTAATTTTGAATAGATCACTTGACCCGACTTATGGAGACTATATTGAACTAAATGATCTAAATGAACCATTAGAGCTTAGGAGGAATTAAGTAGAAGACTTAGGTCCAACGATTGAAGAAGTGAAGTGATTAATGAACCCATGGATGATATAGCTAAAACTAGGAATGATGATGAAGAGATTGAGGGAATTGATGAATACCCTAGTTTTTGTGATGTTGATAGGAAGATCCATATTGATTGTGCTTATAACTTACAATTTTCATGCATGATAGGTGATATGTGCTTAAACACATATCATTTATTTCTTTATATAAAGCTAAAAAGACCAATAATGAATCAAAAATACATGAAAAATGCATTATATATGTGTGTTTTGTTAATTGTGTCTTGCAGGTAACGGATATATCATTAATGGACAAAAATAAAGCATAACGGACAAAACCGAGCACGAGAATAGAAAGAGTGTGAGAAAATGAAGCCGAAAGCGTATACATCCTTATTGGGCCAACCCGTACCCATTTTATTGGGTCGGGTCAGCCCATTAACAATGTATTCATATAAACCTAAGCCTTTTTTTCAATCCATTTTAATTGTCCAAGCCCAACATAAGCCCAAACCACTTATAACCTAAGCCCAAGACAAATGATAAAACGTTTGGTCAAATTACTGTACATCCCCTTCCTCCCTCCCATTTTCACATGAGTAACACACAGGGTAAAACACCATTCACCCACACACCCCTTGCTTCTAGAAGGAATCCCTGACACGTTTGACATAGCTTGACACGCTGATAATCCTAAATGACGTGATTGGTTGAAGATACATGGGGGTATTACAAGGGCTATGATGATAGATTTGGAGTTTGTTGCAATTGAAGGGTTGAGATTGAAGCAAATGAGATTCTCCTGATGTCCTAGAAGCTTCCCTCAAACGCTATAAATAGATGGCCATTCACACAGTAGAAATCATCTAAAGTAGGAGTAGTGTAGCTTAGTAGTAGCTTATTAATTTAGCTTATTTTTAGTTTATTGTCATTTTAATGATGTAATTTACCTTTAAAAAGCTTGTAATCCTTTCCTTATTAATAAAAGTTCAAATTTTCTTAAGTTGTGTTGAATTAATGTTTGACCTTTTATGCAAATATGTTTATTAAGTGTTTGAAATTAAGCTAATAAGCTTCATTAAGCTCTTCATTACTCTTAAGCAAGCTCTCATTTAGTTAAGCCTAATAAGCTTAACTGAATAAGGTTTTCATTTCAAACTTACCTTAAAAGTCATAATAAGCTAAATGTGGATGATAAGCCAGAAAGGGATGGGCTTATTAGACTTTACCAGCTTGTTTCTAACAAGCTGGATCTTATAAATAAGCTCCTTTGAGCATTTTTGATCCTTGTTTGAGCTAGGATTAAGGTACACTTCCTCTTTTACTTCATTTCTAGCTTAATTAATGTTCTGCTTATCATTCTGATTATTTGTGCTTATTATTGCTTATATATGCGTATTCTGCCTTTTGTTAGCTTATTATGTTAGTTCATAGCTTAGTTTTAAGTTTGATTAAACTTTAGATAAAATCTGTCCAAAATAGTTAAATCTGCTTATTCTAGTAGCTTATTAGATAAGTGCTTATTTTCCTAAGTTTTTTGCTTAAATATCTTGAGTATGCTTAGAACTTTATCTATTTTCAATATTCTAAGCTTATCTAGGTCTGTTTAAGCTTAAAAATGGATTTTAAAAGTTTAAAGGGGTGTTTGGCACATGCAGTCTTAACAATAGTTAAGACTGCTAGGGTCAATTTTAGTCATTAAGTTGGTTTTAATAAGCTCAATTTTAGTCTTAAATATAGTTTTCATAAGCTTAAATATAGTTTTGTTATGTTTTTTAGCCGTTTTATCAAAATCTCCAATCTTTCATTTTAAAAGTGGTTCTAAGT
>BQNB010076794.1:0-31051 GCA_026074375.1 Tanacetum coccineum
TATCGTCCTTGTGGGGACGATACTTGCACCAAAGGTTTCGCTAAAGGTTTCCCCATAGGGACGATACTTGCACCAAAGGTTTCCCCACAGGGACGATCCTTGCAATTTCATAACGTTTGAGACGAAATATGCAATTTGGCTAAACTTTAGGGACGAGTTATGCAATTTACTCAAATTAATACTTATTAAAGTGGATGCATATGTATAGCACGTGACATCTATTCAGAGTATTTTTGTTGATGAATTTACCAATGTTTTAAAACCCGGGTTGACCCGGCCGGTTCAACCGGTTGAACCGGGAACCGTTTAGGAGACCGGGCCGGATGTTGCCGGGTTTTTGCTTCTTTGAGAACCGGATTGAACCGGCGGGTTTTCATTGACCCGGGTCGACTCGGTTTAATAAACCCGGCCGGGTCATGAATTTTGTCATTTTTTTTCTTGCTTTAAACAAGGGGTTCTCGTCATGGGCTCATGGCAACTTGACTCAACATGGTCTTTTGGTCTTGCAAGATGATCATCTATATACTTTGGCATCTAAATGACAAGTCTTACTTTTTGTATTATGTAATTATTCAAACATACTGAAGTATTGAAATATTTTTTCTGTGGTGCATTTTGACTACATATTAATTGATGTTTTATGGTTTGTGTTAAATCAGAAGTATTTGTACCTGTTGCACGCATTGAATCAAAAGTAGGTGTATTTGTTTTTAACCATATATGCTTGGTTATAGATAGCAGCTTAAAATCACATCACAGATAGTCTTCTTTCATAACTTATTAGCCTTAATGCAGACCGGGTTAGCTTATTAAGGATTAAATTGTAAGTGAATAACACACTATTGTTAGCGCACATAAGATAATATAGTGTAGTATAGTTTTATAAGAGTCTTGAGTTTTTATCGAGTGATTTGAGCTTAACACGACAAGTTTGAAGTGAGCATTCATTAGATTTGAGCTTAACCCGACAAGTTTGAAGTTAGTATAGTACAATATGAGTTTAAGCGCATAAGCACTCAAATCATTTTCTACTGAATATCTTATAAGCAAGTACTATTACTTAATACATGTGTGAATAGAGCTGCAAAGTGAGTTAAAACTTTTATCAGGATATATAGCCTCAAGCTTGTTTCAGGAGAGCTTCTTTTATCTAAAAGTAACAAAACCTTATTGTCATTTCATTTTGCCTAAAGTCAAAATATGCGATTCTAGTATAAAAAGTATGAAATCGGACAAGCACCTATGGAAGCTGTTTGGAAAATATACATATGTATAAAACCGGTTTAACCCGGCGGTTGAACCGGTTGAACCGGCAACCCGGTGAACCGGTAACTCGATCGGGTCAATAAAAAAACCGGGTTTTAAAACATTGGTTGAACTACAAGTAGTAGCAGAATTGGCGCCAATACTGTCACAAAACTTAGACCTTATAAGAGCATCAATTGTCCCAGAGCCACACGGCTTGTGTTATAAGAAAAGTATTGTCATCTCAACATTTTTCCTTTATAACTCAGAACCTATAACTTGACTTAAAAACACCATCCCTTCATCACTTAAGTTAATAGGCCCCCCCCCCCCCGCCCCCCCCCCCCCCCCCCCCCCCCCGCCCCCCCCCCCCCCCCCCCCCCCCCCCCCCCCCCCAAAACTCTTGTCAGCAAAAGTGGAAATGTACAATAATTTGTAGGGGTGTTTTTTATTAGACACCTTGTCAAATAGATTTGCATAACTTGTCATTTGTACACTTTTGGGACGAAATTGATAGTTTCCGTATTTTTATTAACTCTGTGTTTATGCTAAACTCTGCCCAATAAGAAATATATAATTTAATAAAAATGCATTAATTACTGCTTTGGTTTTTACGAAAGTCAAACAAAAGACAGTTTTACCCTTTGAAAATTAATTAATGTGTTATTTTAGTTTGTAAATATCAATTTATACTAAGGGCAAAATAGTAAAGTTAAACAATTACAACTACTATTTTTAGTAGTAGATAATAATTTTAAGACATGCGAAAAAAGAAAGATGGACAATAATTTTGGGACGGATGTAGTAGTTAATAAACATAAACTTTCTTAATTTACTAGAAAATGCATTAAGTAAACATTAAATGAACTTGTAAATTACTATAATTAACTAGAAAATGCATTAAATAAACATTAAATAAATTAAAACATTCTTTTTATAAACAGACTAATCCATGCCTAATGAGCAGAGATTAGCAAAACCCTTATTACTTTTATAATTCTCTCGTCCCATTTGTAAACTATCATTAAACTAAGAAAAACTGAACTATGCCCAATAAGTTAGCTCCATGAAATGAGATAGTAATAATATATTTACACTTTTTGCTTCAGATATCACAAAATTCACAATCGAAAAATTTAGGCGACAATCACTCAAGTTTCTTGGGCACGAGAAACATGAACAAGAGCTTAAATAAAGAACATCTTGGTTTTGTATAAATCCAACTACAAACATTACCATATGCTCAGCTTATTGGACTAATTAAACAACGAGTGCTTAATGTAGTAAAAACAATGGTTTAAAACCCGGGTCAACTCAGTCGGCTCAACCGAGAACCGAGTAAGAGATCGACGGATGTGACTAGTTTTTTTGTTTGTTTAAAAACCGGATTAAACTAGCTGTTTTCGGTTAACCCAGACTGACCCGGTATGATTAACCCGACTGGGTCATATTTCCGTTTTAAAACTAAAGTATGATAATAAGCTTTTTTTTTCTTCTTAAATTTGAATAAATTGAAGAACTAGAAGAACAAGATATGTGGATGATCGATCATATTCACACTTAAATTGGTGTCTCTAGTTGTAATATATTTAATACTGTAGCTGACTAAAGGTATAATGAATATAATTAAATGTGTTCTTAAAGGTATCTTATACTACCAACGTCACATAATAAGTGTCCACTTGAAATTTTCAAAGTCTTTGTTATTGAATTTTGACCATAAATATTTGTATTTGTGTTATATAATACTTAATAAAAGTCATATGAATAAATTCGGTTTTTAAATGAATTTTCAGTGGTATAATTTTCATCAAGTATTATTTAACACAAATAAAAATATTTATGGTTAAAGTTAGATAACAAAACTAAAAAAAGTCAAAGTGGACACTTATTATGGGACGGAGAGAGTATAAGATTTAGACGCCCCTCATCCACATTTATCATTTTGTTTAAGGGCCTTCTAGGCTGAGCACAACATTGATCCTCAACAACCCTCAATTTTCTTGTCACGATCAATTATTTTTCTATTGCGACCTATATGCGATATTTTAGGCCCAGTATGACGACCGACACCTTTTTTATCAAGTTTTTAAACATTAAAATTAAAATTCATTAATAATAAAACACATTACATAATAATCAAATAAAATAAAAACATTACAATAATAATTAAAAACTTAAACCGATAATTTAAGTTGTAGTACTATTTGATTTCTTGCTTCATCTCCATGAGCTTCTCTTGTTGCTTCGAGGGTAAAGTCTCGTCGATTCGTGACATATAGAAGAACAGGATTCTGTCCTGTTTCTTTTTTACTGCTAATTCAAGTGTTTGACGTTGTAGTGCAAGTTCCTCTCTTTTCAACTCGGTTGCTTTCCGACGCGCTGCATCATGGAGATCCAACTCCTGATTCTTCAACCGTATATAGAAGTCTTGTTTCTCCTTCTTCTTTTCCCAGCTTGCCGACTTTATGCTTTTCCATTTATCGGCTACCAATTCAACAAGACCTCCTTCTGCAATAGATGAAGTGGCAGAACGAGAGGAGGATGATGATGCTTTCTTCTTAGCTCGGTCACGACCAATTAGTCACTCTTCTCAAATTTCTTCCTCAGAACTACCCACTTCATCGATCAAATTGAAACCACCTTGCGTTGACGTTGAGGTGGTTTCAGAAGTCTTTCTTGGATTTTTTGCTACCCTTTTTTTCTGTAAAAATTAGGCATCTCAACTTCTTTCCAAGCAGCATGATCCTTCAAGATATTCCAACACGGATCCAATGTAAAAGGATGGTCGTACTGCGCTTCGTATTCCGCTAACGCTTTTTTGGTACACAGTGAACTCACTCGACCCGCTCTCGTTCCTCCGTTATACATTATCGATAATGACACAAAATGCACCAATTCTAGGATGAACCCTATTATTCTATTTGCCAGTGATGGCATCGTACCCACGTGTTTCACCTGTTTCTTTCTCAAAGTAAGCAATAACCTTCGCCCAAAACCCCCTATTCTTCATAGCGTTTCCTCTCACGCTATTTTTTGACACATCGCACCAACCTTTGCACAACGCTATCTCTTTCTCCGTTGTCCATGGTTTCGACGTTTCCTTGATATCATTCTTCTTGGCCTTTGAAGCACGTTTTGAAACCTTCTTAGCTTTGACGTGTGCCACCTCTTCGACGGGAGAGTCGTCTTCAACAAAAGTCGGACCATGAGCCGAACCGTGCCCCAAACTGTGACCCATAGAATAATCTTGACTCGTATAATAATCTTGATTACCGTGACCAAAAGGTAGACCGGAACCTTGACCTGAACCTTGACCCGCATAAAAATCTTGACTATCAAATAAGTTATCCATATCCATATTAAGATTAATACGATTAATGGGAAAATACCCTTGGTTTTGTTGGGGAGACGGAGATGGTGGAGAAGGACGATACATTCCCATTGGTGATTGGTAATACGATGGTTGATTATTATACGGTGGAAGGAATGGACGATTTTAATAAAATGGGTTATGGTTTTGTGGTGGTTGTGATAGTTGTGATTGATATTGTAATGTTGCGGGGTCGAAAGCGAACGGGTGGTGAGATACCAGATAATTAGAAATTCGGATCCGGTGTTAAATGCAGAATGCTTTCTTGAATTTGAGATCTTGGGGTTTTGGTTTTAGGAGTTTTTTAGACATTATTATATATATCATTTTAGGTGTTAAACGACGCCGTTTTACGTCGTTTTCCGCCAGCGAAATAATCCAGCCCAACACCGGCCCAAAACAATCCCAATCTCGGCTCAATGTTGTGTGTTTAGTTAGGCTAAAAAAGTCGGCCGCGTTCCTCCTCAGGTTTGTCTTTGGTCAACGCATGGACATGGGATACCATCAAATATTTCCTTCATTTCATTTTTTTGCTTATTAATCTTTTTTTTTGGAACGGCAATTTGTGGCTACATGGCCCCTAGCCCAGAAGGCGTAGCGAGCCCACACAACCAGGTTGGGTCCAGCCCAGAAGGCAATGGCACCCTTCCCTTTACACACGCGGGAGGAAACCCCTATCGCCCTAGACAAGACTCGAACATGAGACCTTGCCTAGGAGGGTAAAACCTCCATACCATTGGACCAAATGCCCGTTGGTTGCTTATTAATCTCCTTGGTTACATCGAATGCATTAGCAAAATGTTTTTAGTTCTAAATCTAATTTTTAATCATATTGCTTTGTAGTTAACTTTAGAGTTTAGTTAATGTGAGCCATGAATGTTTAAACTAAAAAGAAATTTATAAAACACACCCTCAAACTATGCGACAAGTTACGAAAAATATCTTAAACTTTTAGCTATTTGCGGCTTTTTTATATAACAAACTTTATTTCTCAAATATGTAACATACATCTACCGATTCATTCGTAAAAAAATACGGCTAAAAAGATCTTCGCATTGCAAACAAAACGAGCCTAATATTGCAATACTTCTGACGTACGTATGATTTTATAAAAAATGTTGAAGATTAATATATATTTTTGAAATAGAAAAAAAAACTTTCAAAACACACCCTTAAACTACCTAGTAACGTTAAAATAAATCACAAGGATAAAAGACGTACAATTTTATGAAAGTTTGAATTTTATAAATGATCTATTTACAATTATTTTATATAACAAACTTTCTTTGTCAAATATCTAACAAATATCACTAACTTTTATGATAAAAATATGTATCCACGAGAAGAGTCTCAATTACGAAAAAAACGCGTCCAATATTGATACGCTTTTGAGATACGCACGATTTTATAAAAAATGTCGACGATTAATAGGCAAATGAGTTGTACAATGTTTTCATAACCATAGTAGACCCACTCAGTTCAACCGATTTAACCAAACATGTTATAAAAATCTGAAACAAATCATACGTTAAAAATCTAACAAAAACCGCCCGTCGCAACGTGTGGGCCGCAATTCCACTCGTTGTAAATTAATATGAGAAGTATAGAGAAAAATAGTTTGAATTTGTGTATAAAATGATGAAATGAATAAGGTATTTATAAAGTAAATGGTTTAAATTTTAAAAGGTTTAAAAAGTTTTTTTTATATATAAAGCGGCAACATTTTTTTCCCCTGCGATGAGTTCCTTGATTTCTCCTTCGGCCGACCGATTGCAACGAAAACCCCACAGTGGGGCAACCCTCTTGCGACTGACAAGGACCCACATGACGACCGAGCCATTATGGGCAGCCTTATAATTTGGTGATGTTTGAATCGAATTTTCAATGTTTAAAAGCTGTTCGTTAGAATATATATTAATATTTTCTTTTTCTCATAAAACCGGTATCACATAGTGATTGAACCGATTGAACCGGTGGTCCGATAAACCGATTCCCTCGTCGAAGTCGATCAAAACTCAGATTCTAAAACATCGAGTAAAAGTAAAAACGACACAAGCAGTGTAGTAAACTGTAAAGTATAAACCTCTGGAAACAACATTAGGTGACCCCCACACATGTCAATAATAAATTTACCCAACAACAAGACTTCACTTTTGTCCTTTACCTTCTTAACTGGCGCCATCTCAAAAAGTAAAAAACCCTAACCACCTCAACTCAAAAACACACACACTTTCTTTCACTTTCACTGTTATTTGCTCTTACAACACTCATCATTTATACCCTTTAGTAATGTAGCTATTCATTTCACATATTTTATCAAAATAAAACTTACCCATTTACTCTAGATCCATAAAGATTCTTTTTTTGCTTTCTTTCTTGGATCAATGTGAGTAAAGTTTGCATCTTTTTTATATTTCTTTTGTGGGCTTTTTATTTCATAATGTAAACTTCACAAAATTGCTTTTTTTTATATACTTTACTTGTGTACATTGGTTTTAAATTTGATGCATTTTTGTGTGTATAAATTTCAGGAGTTAAAGGGTGTGTTGCAGATTTAGTTAAATTGGTATGTGTTTCTTTTTATGTTTTTTTTGGTTGTTGGATTTATTGGCTTAAGTTTTTTAATTATTTATTGTTGATGTAATTATTATAATGTGTGTGTTTTTTACATAAAGATTGGATTTTTAATGATGTTTAATGATTCTTAAATTGATTGAAGCATACTTTTTAATTGTTGATATTAATAATCATAATGTATATTTTCCTTGACTTAATTTAGTGTTTTTGTAAACAAAGATCTAAATATAATGAATGTACTTGAAATAATGCTTTGAATTAGCCTTTTTTAAATGTTAATATAATCACTCTTATGAGTTATGTATATATTTTTTGGTTTGATTTTTCTGTTTTTGTAAACAAAGATTTTATTTTTCTATAACTTTGTTCAATACATACAAGATTTGAACTAAATGTTTGAACTTTTTAGTGATATAATCCAGTTTTGTGTGTTTAAATTGATTATGAATAAGTTTGATCACGTGATTTGATTTAATTTCTAAATTGGTTGATTGAAAACAGATCTTTGTGGTGATCAGTGGATAAGTTAAGAGATGACGATGAATGTTGAGCTTATGTTTATGATTTCGGCTATTTTTAGCTTATTAGTTATTGCAAAATCAGAGGTTTATATCGTGACGATTGAAGGAGAGCCAGTGATAAGTTATAGGGGTGACATTGATGGTTTCGAAGCCACTGCTGTCGACTCTGAGTCTGATCAGAAACTTGATGTCACAAGGTTAGTATTTTTGAACGATTTGATGATTAATGATATAGTATTTTTTTTGTAACTATTTGTTATGTACGCAGTGATTCGGTTGCAGCATACTCTCAACACCTTGAAACGAGACATGATACGCTACTAGAAACACTATTTGAAGAAGAAACGTACACGAAACTGTATAGTTACAAGCATCTTATCAATGGTTTCGCCGTCCATATTTCGCCTGAACAGGTCACAATCTGAACATTTTACTTCAATATATGTGACTTTATAAACAAACTGAAAACAACCGTAAATATATGTTTTTGGATAAACATATTCTATTCCTGATTATCAGACTATATATTCGTTTCATTTAAGCATCCCTATAGATGGTGTTGCAATTGTCTTATACGTTTATACGAATATTAGTAGGCAGAAACGCTTAGGCGGGCCCCCGGTGTGAAGTCAGTCGACCGAGACTGGAAGGTGAGGAAACTCACCACCCACACTCCCCAATTTTTAGGCCTTCCAACTGGAGTCTGGCCGACGGGTGGTGGATTTGACCGAGCCGGAGAAAATATAGTCATTGGGTTTGTGGATTCGGGTATTTTCCCACATCATCCAAGCTTCCAAAACCCCAGAATCGAGCCTTATGAACCGCTTCCAAGATACAGAGGAAAATGTGAAGTTGATCCGGATACTAAAAAAAGCTTCTGCAACGGAAAGATTGTTGGGGCCCAGCATTTTGCAAAAGCTGCTACGGTTTCTGGTGCATTTAATCCTTCGGTTGATTTTGCTTCGCCTTTAGATGGCGATGGACATGGAAGGTTGGTGTTGTTTGTTTGTTTGTTTGTCTTTTTATTTATTAACCATTTTTGTTCGAAGTACCAATGTTGTTTTTATAGTCATACTGCAGCAATTGCTGCGGGAAATAATGGGATTCCTGTACGACTACATGGATATGAGTATGGAAGAGCAAGCGGAATGGCTCCTCGTGCTAGGTTTGATCACTATTTTATCTTTCAAGTTTTCACGAAATGTGGTGGTTTAATCTTCAGAAATTTTTGACATTTTTTTTTAATCTTAGCTTTTTTCTCCGCATTGTTTTCATCCCTTCACTTTTTTGAGGATTAAACCATTATCAGCCCCATACTTTAAACAAATATATGAACGCACGTGTTACTTATAGTAGAGTTTGAACTAATATTGTTTCGGGTCAATCCATAACAATAAATTTGAACAGGATTGCGGTGTACAAGGCACTCTACAGGCTGTTTGGAGGATTTGTTGCCGATGTCGTTGCTGCCATTGAACAAGCGGTTCATGATGGTGTTGACATTATAAATCTCTCAGTGGGCCCTAATAGTCCTCCAGCTACCACAAGGACTACTTTTTTAAACCCATTTGATGCTGTACTTCTTTCGGCTGTAAAATCCGGAGTATTTGTTGCACAAGCGGCAGGAAATGGAGGCCCGTTTGCTAAAACCATGGTGTCGTATAGTCCATGGATCGCATCTGTGGCTGCTGCTGTTGATGACCGGAGATATAAAAACCATTTGACACTAGGAAATGGGAAGATCTTAGCTGGAATTGGCATGTCACGTATGTTAATCAGCTTTAATAAAATTAATTTATGACTAAATTTATATATGTGGCGAAAGACTGATTTTTGGATAGCAATGATATTACCCAAATAACCCCTCTTATTTGAGACGTTCTCAAAGACGTCTCCCCCGTTTTTTTTTTCTTTTACAAGAACATCATTTTCTGTGAATATATGCATACTTATGAAATCTCGATATCAATTGATGCAGCTGCTACACGTAGGAATCAAAAGTTTACCCTTGTTGCAGCCAACGATGTTTTGTTGGATTCTTCGGGGAAGTCTAGTTTCGCTGATTGTCAGAGGCCTGAAGTTTTGAATAAAAATATGGTGAAAGGGAACATACTTCTTTGTGGGTATTCTTTTAATTTTGTAATCGGGTCTGCATCAATGGCAAAGGTGGCAGAAACAGCCAAGAGTCTCGGTGCTATAGGTTTTGTTCTTGCTGTTGAAAATGCCTCCCCGGGAACAAAGTTCGATCCCGTACCTGTTGGCATTCCGGGAATACTCATCACCGATGTTAGCAAGTCAATGGTAATTAAAACCTTTTCTTTACGAACTTATCAAATTATATATGATGACCATTTTACCTCTCACTTAAACAGATTTTAATAAACCATCACCTTATGTCGTCTCACAATTCACAAGAGGTTTGAGATTAATCCTCACTAGGTACACATCTTGGGGGTGTTCGGGGAAAGGGTCGGAAATGGTCACGGGGATTCTCTGGTTAGCGTACATCTGAGTCAAGTACTCGCCCTCACCGGTAACCTGAACAGGGAAAAACCTCATCCGTTTTAACATTCTTTTTTCACTAAACCTCATTTTTTTTGTCATTTATCAGTCTGTAAAAATAAAAATTTGCCACACAATATACTACTAGCACAATATCCGAATCAAGGGACCTTATAGTTTGTGTGTATTGTTGTAGGATCTTATCGGTTATTACAACGCCTCGACTTCAAGAGACTGGACCGGGCGAGTGAAGAGTTTTAAAGCAGTAGGATCCATTGGAGACGGTCTGGAGCCGATCCTTCACAAATCAGCACCAATGGTAGCATTATTCTCTGCTCGAGGCCCAAACATAAAAGATTACAGCTTTCGAGATGCGGATCTTTTGAAACCTGATATATTAGCTCCCGGTTCTTTGATTTGGGCTTCTTGGTCCCCCAATGGAACTGATGAGGCTAATTACATAGGTAAAAATTCGACTGATCAAAATTACTTAAATCGTCCCTCGTTGATACTATTTGCATACTTTATGTATTGGATACAGAGTGTCAACTTTAATAAATCAGTTTTTTTATATTTATTTTTATTTTTTTGGTTCGAGTAGGTGAACACTTTGCTATGATATCTGGAACTAGTATGGCTGCACCGCATATAGCCGGGATTGCAGCTCTTGTTAAGCAAAAGCACCCTCGGTGGAGCCCTGCTGCCATCAAATCGGCATTGATGACAACATCAAATACACTAGATAGAGGCGAGAGACCGATTTTAGCCCAACAGTATTCGGATTCAGAAACAATGACATTTGTCCCCGCCACACCGTTTGATTATGGCAGCGGTCATGTCAACCCCCGAGCCGCTTTGGATCCTGGTCTCATTTTCGATGCAGGTTCGTTATTTTTACTTAAAATTTTAATATATTTCAAGGATAAAACTATTATTAACCGTTTAAACAATCATGCAATTTGGTTAGTACTTGGTATTTACTTGCTTTTTAAATTTATCTTTTATAGGTTATCAAGATTATCTCGGGTTCTTATGCACCACACCAGGGCTTGACTCACACGAAATACGAAACTACACACACCAGCCGTGCAACTACACACTTGGCCACCCATATAATCTCAACTCACCATCAATCGCGGTGTCTCATCTAGTCAGAACCCAAACCGTGACACGAACAGTCACAAACGTCGATCAAGAAGAAACATACAAAATCACGGCTAGAATGTCACCAGCAGTCGCCATTGAAACAAGCCCTATAGCCTTTACCCTTAAACCAGGTGCATCCCGTAAGTTCTTTGTGACTCTAACTGCGCGGTCAGTCACTGGGACTTATAGTTTTGGGGAGGTTGTATTGAAAGGAAACCGAGGGCATAAGGTTCGGATTCCTGTTGTAGCAATGGGATATGATCGATAGAGTTCGTGTCTGGTTTATTCTTTTGTAAAAGTGTTCAATAATAAGACAAGTAGAAAATGCTAGGTGTAAAGAGTATTAAGTTTTGATTGTACACTGGTCCGAGACGAAACTGAAAAAAAGAGTATTAAGATTGTAACCGAGTCAAGCGAGCAAATTTTCCAAGGGAGCTTGAGTAGCTCGGCTCGGTGTAGTGTTGTTTTGAAATGTTTATTTAGAGTTAGGATTATAGTAGTAATGTTGTAATGATTTGTATTTTATGTAATAGAAATATTTCTAATGTTTGATTTCATATGTTCAGTTCGTGTCTGGACTTGAACCTTGTTTCTTTTCCTTGATACCGATTTCATATGTTCAGTACGGTTGCAATATTTTTCTACCCCGAGAAAAGGAGCAAATGTTTGGACTTTTGTGTGCAGCAACATGACTAGACGATACATATGGATCTGAACTGCGTATGAAGCATTCATGTTGCTGCACGCGAGCAGAAGTCATCCTGTTTCAAAAATAACTAGAATGAGTTAACCAGCTTCTAAGATTATCCGTCACCAATTCTCAGTTTTTCCAACTCTCTCGGAAAGTGTTCTTCAAGACTCATGAAAATGATCCTTTTCACATGAACATAATAACCAATATCGAGTAGTTACAAGTGTGTCAACTTTGTGAGCTACCGAAAATAACTTTTGCTTCATCGAAAAACAAGACAGATGATTCGACAAGGATTGCGCTAGGGATGATATTTGGACAAAAATTGAGCTAGAGATGTAAGACGGACTTTTAACAAACCACATGGATGTATTTTGCAATTTACTTTATTTATAAATAAGAGAGTAAAATGCATAATACATTCATGTGGTTTCTAAAAAGACCGTCTCACGTCCCCGACTCATACTTCGCTCAATTTCCATCCCTCCGTAGTTAGTAAAAGTGAGCCACCGTACATCCATGAGGACGAACGGTGCAAATATTTTGTCAGTTAAAGGGGAAAAATGTTGGTCACGTGAGGATGTGAGACATACTTTTTGCAAACCACATCGATGGATTTTTGCCTCACATTTTCCCTTTTAACCGACAAAATATTTGCACCGTTCATCAGCAGGGATGTACGGTGGCTCACTATTACTAACGGATGGATGAAAATTGAGCGAAGTATGGGTCATGGACGTGAGATAGTCTTTTTAGAAACACAAGGATGTATTATACACTTTACTCTAGATAAAATTTAATAATGCATCAAAACATTTTGAAAATGTCATCAAAGTGCTCACAAATATATTCTTTTAATTTTTCTGACTTAGATAAAACTAAAGCCCTGTTTTCATTGATTTTACGTAGTTTCTTTTCTGTTTTTACACTTTTTAGTGCTGACATAAAAAAAATTATCTAATAAAATTTGCAGTTAAAAAGATAACATCCTCCCCTATATAAAACAAGGTTTTCTTAAGCTTGATTCTTAGGCAAAACTCTCAAAAAAATGACTTGCGACAAAAAAAAATATCCAATGGCCCTCAATAATACTGTAGTTACTTAAAAAAAAAACATCCCAATTAATACCCTTTCTCCACCGGTTTTCCCAAACTACGTACCTCATCAAACAAAAAACCTAAGAGCATCTCCAATGCATAAAATGATAATAGCTTTTTACTCTTTCAAAAAGTCTTTTGCAAGGGGTTTTTAGCATGGTTGTTAAGATCTCGATCCTGATATTAGGATCTTACGATTTTACGATACTGCAAAGCAAAAACGATCCAGATCCTTCATAGGATCTTTGCTTGCTTAGGATCTTATAGGATCCCGATCTTGACCATAGGATCTTAAGATCTACTACGATCCGATCTTACTTTTCTCGAACCACGAACTAAAATCTACGAATTTATAGGTTGTGTTTCCTGGATATTAAAAAAACAACAAGTTAATCTTCTTAAAGATTTTATAATTATAATTTATGACAACATTCCTATGACAACATTCCTATGAAACATTTATATAATTTTGTGTTTATGATATATAATCATTTGTAGATTTATATAATATTAGAAAGACTATTAAGAAAATAACATTATAGTAGGATCTTACGATCCCGATCCTACTTTACGATCTCGATCTTGCAAAGACGAAAACGATCATGGGTAGGATCCCAATCTTGACAACCTTGGTTTTTAGCATTGCACTCAAAGCTTTTTAAATGAGTTTTTAGAAAGACTTGACAAACTAAAAGTCTTTCATCAAACTTCTAGTCATTAAATGAGTTATCTATTAAATGCATTAAATGCAAAAAGTCATTATAGACTTTTTGCATAATCCCTAACTAGAAAAATCACGAATTCATGTCTGATAACAATAAATCAACAAATCAACCGCCACCAAAACACACACACTCGATGTCACTATAACAATTACAAAATGTTGATTAACACGAAGATGTTGATTAACACGAAATAGTATTCAATTATCACGAAAACAAATTCAATTATCACTATAACAATTTTCCAAATGTTGAGTAAATCAATCATTGTGTCGTTCTATTATCATAAACCAAAAGTTGAATATACAAATGTTATGTAAATAGGTGCGTTTTTCTATTTTTATTATGCTCTTGAATAATTATATTAATTTTAAGTCTCGATTTTTAATTGTTTAATAAGCATTATGATTTGGTTCTGAATACATTTTTTGATGAATCAGCTATTTAAAGTATTGATTTTTATATATGTGGGGATGATACTCTATGGTTTATGGGTTAAAATGTCTCCATTTAAGTTTCTCTTATTTACCTATAGATATAGTGTATCAATATTTGAAAATAAAGTTGATAATGTACGAAAGTATGAAAAAATTCAAATATGAGATAACCATCTTTCGTGATTTTGGGTTCAGATAAAAGGTCGCGTTGCTTGTGAGATGAATTAAGGAGAGGAATTGCTTATTTGAGAATCAATTGGATGATTTGGAACCTGAAGAAGTTGTGGCTTTGATGTCGGGTTTTGTTTTTCAACAAATGAATGTTTCTGAACCTTCTCTTACCCGACAGTTTTGAAAGCCAAAGAAAGGTCTCTCTCTCTTTTTGTCTATTTGTGCACATAGATACAGGTGGGTCGAGAAACAGTCTAAGTGGGGTAAATTTTGTACCGGGTCAAAATGTGTATCATTGACCCGTTAAGTTATTATTCTCCATTTTATTTGAACTTCATAAATTAGTAAAATGGTGAATAGTGCTGCGAATAATGTGTCATATATATTATTTGCATTATTACCTGTAAATTATCTATAAATAAGGATATCGTCGGACGAAACAAGTTGTGTGGGTCCAAATGCAGTGAAGCAGAAGTTGGCTTTGGCTTATCTGTGTTATCTGGCTGAGAATCTTAAAGCTGAAGTATTAGAAGTTGATGATCATGTGAACTCTGTTTTAGAAAGCAATCAAGCCGAAAGATGGACAACGACTTGGTGGCAACAAGTCACAGTTTTGCTTAGAAGAGGTGTTAAAGAAAGGAGACACGAATTCTTTTCACCTCTCAAGATTGGTCAGGTTATAGCCGTTTCAATTCTTTCAGGATTGCTATGGTGGCAATGATATATCTCACTTGCAAGATCAGGTATAGCATTTCATTAAAACTATACTTACAAAATATAAACTGTAATATACATCAATCGTTCGTTTGGTTAGATAAAAATGATAGAATTTTGCATCCTATAAACTTTTTGAATAAATGGTCCCTATTTCCATTGTTTGGTTCCTTAAGGATCGTACCATTCACTAAAAGTAAAAGCAAATAGTGGGATTAGGGACAATTTGACAGAGTATTGATGAGGGACTATTTTCGTTATTCACCAAATAAGTAATTTACTTAAATATAATATTTTGTGGCTAACTGATTAGGAAATATGCAGCCATGATTAAGTTTTACATATAAATGATACATCATGATCTGTCCCGATGCAGAGTTCTAATATAGGGTGGTGGGGTTGGAGTTTCGGCACAGTTCTAATATAGGGTGTTTATTGATGGTTTTTTTTAATATACGAAAGGGGTTGTTGGTGGTAGACGGTAAAAGAAATTAGAATAAAGTAGAAGCTCTAGCTTCTGTTTATAACAATCTAAGTCACTAACTAAATATCTTTATTTTACATATTTGAGTGTACATTGGTCTTATACACTATGACATTGTTTTATGTTTTCCTTTATTCTTGGACTTAAAGCTCGTTAATTTGCCTCATTATTGCTTAATGTTTGACTACAAAATTCGTTCTTATAGAGGTCAGTTTCTTTATTGGTTTATCTTCAAAACAATTAAGTTGCACAAAATAAAATAACATGTTGTTATCACTCATGGTGATTAAGTTCTAAACATTTTTATTAGGGTAACTTAGCTTGATAAGATTTGAGTTTTAGGTAACCATGTTGTCACCACTCATGGTGATCCTTAAAGCACAAAAGATAACTATTTGTGGTAACCTGCATAGGCTACTGTATCGAAATGATAACATGATAGATGATGTACCAGTAATTGTTTTTTTCTTGATGTTATGTTGAGGAAATTGTTACATGCTGCCAAGGTGAAAAACTACCTTAACTAGGAATTTCTAGAATTGTATGGGTTTTTAATTATGGTCGAAAATAAAATTGTTATGCTAATTAGATACATGATTAACTATGTTACCTTCTATGATAAAAATAACCTTCTATTAAATAGGGCAAATCGCATAAAAAGGTACCAATCTTAGGTTCAATGTCAATTAAAGGTACTCGTCTTTTTTTTCTCAATTTAAGGCATCGATCTTTTTTTTTGTTGCAAAGTTAGTATTTTAATAGGTTTTTCGGTTACATTTCTAACGATCGTTATTTCATTATTGCATCGTTAGTCCTTTATATTATTTTGTTAAAAAAAGTATTTTCTACTTATTTTTAAAACTTATAGACGTTTTATACACACATTTTTACACGTTTTTATACACACATTTTTCTACATGATTTTATCAACGGTTTTATACACACATTTTTATACACATATTTTTATACACGTTTTTCTACATGATTTTATCCACGGTTTTATACACACATTTTTATACACATTTTTATAGACACGTTTTATACACACATTTTTATACACATATTTTTATACACGTTTTTACACACAATTTTATCCACGTTTTAAAAAAAGTGCATAAAAATGTGTCTGTAAAAACGTGTATAAAAATGCATGTATAAAATCGTGGATAAAAGCATGTAGAAAAATGTGTATAGAAATGTGTGCATAAAAACGTGTATAAAAATGTGTATAAAAACGTGCATAAAAATGTGTGTATAAAAATATTTATAAAACTATGTATAAAAACGTGTAAAAAATGTGTGTATAAAAACGTGTAAAAAATGTGTGTATAAAACGTGTATAATTTTTAAAAATAAGTAGAAAATATTTTTTTAACAAAATCATATAAAGGACTAACGATGCAATAATAAAATAACGATCGTTAGAAATGTAACCGAAAAACCTGTTAATTGTCTAACGTTGCAACAAAAAAAAAGATCGATACCTTAAATTGAGAAAAAAAATGAGTACCTTTAATTGACATTGAACCTAAGATGGATACCTTTTTATGCGATTTGCCCTATTAAATACCATCGGCTAAGTAATACCCCTTTTCAAACCCAACACCATTTACCACATACGGAGCTACAGGGGCTTTGTCATCAAGAAGCTCATCAAATAACGAAGAATTATCTAAAACATTAATATCATTATTTGCACCAGCTACCCCAAAAAACGCATGCCAAATCCATAAATCTTGCAAAGCAACAGCTTTAAGCGTTATAGTTGGGTATTTTTTATCACCCATACCCTATTGTCCCTGCCATGAAACTGACCCCCCCCCCAAAAAAATTTTTTTTTTCATTCCCAGTGCATACAATCAATGCTTCTAAGCATTCTCGGAAAACCATGAGTCGTAAGATATTTATTATATATGTTTTCAACATCTTTCAAACGTTCCGTCTCGTTAAATACCGGGCCATGTTCTAAGAAATAATGGACTTTTATTAAAAATGAAATAGACAATCACGTGCAGTAAGCTCACTCGTTTGCAAATATTCATCAAACGCATCGGGCGTGGAGTCGTATGCCAATTGGCGTATGGCCGCTGTACATTTCATAATAACACTAAACATTTTTTTTATTTAAAAATTTTTTTTTCCCCCCCGACCCGTAGCATCGGGTCGAACTCTAAAAAAATTAAAATGACCGGGAAGAGGATCGGCCTCATAAGTTCTAAATCCTCACTATTTTCAAAAATAGTTTCTGCTCATACGGTAATCATCTTCGAAAATAATATAATGGATACATGCACTGTTCATTGAAATAAAATCGGCCATAATCGTCTTCGGCCCTCTCGGTCCACGATTGATTGGGTTTAATAATAATAATAATAATAATCTATAACTTATATATGAAGCTAATTATGAGTGGATTGACATTAAATGCCACTTCAATGATGACATGGACACATCTCTAAATTTCAGAATTTTTATAAAAATATTGGTCATGACAAGGTTTGAACTTGTAAACTATGGTTAACATGCAACGAGGTTAACTAACTAAGCCAAACCACTATCTCCGTTCTACTATCCAAAACAATAATAATATCTTTTAAAAATAAGCCAATGGTATTGATTCATATCATTTTGATATCTTTGGATTTTTAAAAATATATCAAGATATATTCCCTAATTATATGATATATTCTTCCAAATCTATATTTTAAAAAATATATCATGATATACTCACTAATTATATGGCATATTCATCTAAATCCATTGTGACAACCAGCAATTTTTTCAGAACTTTAAATTACTATTTTACCTTTTGAATTTTCGGGTCGATTTGACTTTTTTGATTGTTTTGACCTTTTATTGGCACATAAAAACGATTACTCCGTAACCGGCAATTTTTCGAAACGTATTTAAATAAGAAATCATAATTATTATTATAATCTCTCATTTACAAATTTATTTTTCAAACTTATTTGACTTGAAAACGAGAAGATATTTTTTTTGAACGGCTTGATATTATTAAGCTAGCAAGGCGCTAGAAAATTACATAGAGGAAACCACTAAAGGGTTTTGAATCCAATTGTTCCATGAAATGGAATGGGATTTACATCTAGAAGAATACCATCTAAAAGAGAAATCAACAATCTTATCATAAAGTAAGCTTCGTTTAGGAAGATCGGAGCCAAAAATCGTTTCATTGCGAAAACTCCACAAGGACCACAAAGTAGCACTGCAAATGACATCCGGGATGGATTTGTTGATATGCGACAAGTGACTATCGTCAATCCATGTGAATAACCCCATCAGATTCGAAATAGAGGGAGGTGGGAGGTCCAACCAGTTAAAAACCCGGATCCACACTAGGGAGGCTAGCGAACAAATCCAAAGCGTGTGAAAAATACAATCAATCCCTGCATCACAGATTGGGCAGTTAAGCGAGTTCATCTCGATCCCTTTTCGGCTGAGATTCCATCTAGAGGGGAGGCGATCACGAAGAGCCCTCCAAATGAAGATGTTAATCTTTTTCGGGATTAGATTGTTCCATCTAGTAACATGGCCATGATCGGGAAGGAAGCCTTGATCAATCCAGTAACGGGCACTTTTAACCGTGAAGGTACATCCTCCTACAGACCAAGTCCACACGTCTTTTGAGTCGTTGAGGGTAATGGTAGAAAGGATATTCTGGAGCGTGTGTAGGTGCGAAACATTGGGACCAGATGAAATGTTGCGAATCAAGTTAAGGCACCAACCATTGTTCCAGTAGTCACGGACCAAACAATCCTTATTCACAGCCAAATGAAAAGGACGAGGAAACAATGATTTTAAAGGGGTTGAACCAGCCCAGGAGTCATACCAGAATTTAGTATAGGACCCATTATTGACTTGACGCTTCATGGAGGAGAGGGGAATATGATTTTTCTCGTGCATACTGTTAATGGACCCAACGATGCGGGGCCAAACCCCATTGGTCTTGATGTGGCTAAAAAAAGTTGTAGAGTCTGAGTTGCGACCGTGGATAGCAGTGATCAAACGGGCCCAAAGAGCATGCGGATTAGTAAGGAATCTCCATCGCCATTTTTGAATGAGAGCGTGGTTCAACGAGTAGAGACTACCAATGCCGAGGCCCCCTTTATCTTTAGAAGCGAGGACAACGTTCCAAGAAATCCAAGGAATCTTGTGAGAATTATCAGCACTTCCCCAAAAGAAATTTGATCTAAGAGTTTCCAGCTTCTTATTAACCGTGGAAGGCATAGGGAAGAGCGAAAAAAAGTACGTACCAAGCGCGCCTAAAACCGAAGTGATAAGAGTGGCTCTTCCTCCAATGGAAAGAAGGGAAGCTTTCCAGTTAGAAAGACGGTTGGAGAATTTTTCAACAACTGGATCCCAACTATTAACACGCGCCATATTGCAATCAATGGGGAGCCCTAGGTAGGTGAAAGGCGAACCCAAAGGGTTGCATCCAGTAATAGATGCAAGCAAGGAGACTTCAACAGGAGACACCCCAACACCGAAAAGTTTGGATTTATGATAGTTTATCTTGAGCCCAGAAACTTTGTGGAAGCAGTCAAGAATGGAAACCAGATTTTTGATGTTGCTACGCGACCACTCGCCAATGAAAAAGAGATGTGAAAGGTTCAATGTGTTTATGCTAAACCCGTTATAGTACCCCGCGGCCATAGCATCTTCCATGGCCACATGAAGACCCTCCATGGCAATGATAAAGAGGAGAGGCGATAAAGGATCTCCTTGACGCAGGCCACGCTGGATACTAAATTCCCGAGAGGGGCTACCGTTAACCAGAACCGAAGTAGCCGCTGAGTTGAGGCAACCTGATATCCAATTAATCCAAGTATCACTAAAACCCATGAAATGCATAACCCGAATTAGAAAATCCCAAGAGATAGAGTCAAAGGCTTTTTCGAAATCCACTTTAAACACCATAAGCTTGGAATTTTTACGTTTACACCATTGAATCACTTCATTAACCATCAAGGGGCCATCAAGAATTTGACGATGCTTAATGAACGCCGATTGCTCGTGGCTAATAATCGAATCGATAACACGGGCTAGACGATTTGCCAAAACTTTGGCAATGATTTTGTATTGGGCCCCGATGAGACTGATGGGACGAAAATCGCTAACCACAAGGGGGTTAAGGGTTTTGGGGATTAAGGTTATAAAGGAAGAGTTGCAACCTTTCGGCATCGATCCAGAAGTGAAGAAGTGTTGAACAAAGTTTACAACATCATCTTTGATAGTGCTCCAGAATTCTTTGTAGAAAGCAAAGGTAAAGCCATCCGGCCCCGGGGATTTGTCCGAGCCACAATCCCATATGGCGTTTTTTATCTCAGCCGGCGAAATCGAAGAGTCTAGGGAGGATGATTGCTCGCTACTCAAAGATTTATAAAAAGGACTTTTGTTAAAAACCTGTGTTACCTCAATACTTTTGAATTTATTCTCAAAGAAAGAGGTAAAAGCTTCTTTGATCCCGAGGGGTTCTTCAATCCAATGACCGTCAACTTTAATACCATGAATTGATAAGTACCTACGTTTTTGGTTTACCATGGCGTGAAAGAACTTGGAGTTCTCATCTGCTTCAATACACCACTTGATTTTGGCTTTCTGGGAGAAATCAAAGGCCTCGTTTACTTCAATTTTACGCAGGCTATCGACCCAATTAGAACGTTGGTCATTAGCTACAATGTCAGTTGGCCAGGAGATGATATCAGCATCAAAGGAGATAATCTTTCTAACAAGCTCATCTTTCTCACGGTTCTAAGAGTTTTTACGATTTAAAGACCAATCCTTAATAACGGTTTTTAAAGCCTTCATCTTATTTTTAAAGGAGACAATGGGGTTCGTACCGATACCAGAACAGTGTATTCCATAAGTAAATGATGTCAGGAGTGAAGATCCTTGGTTCCAAGAGCCTTACCCGAGTATAAAACTTGAACGGAACAGGCCCAAAATCATAAGCCATAAGGGAGAGGAGAATGGGACTATGGTTAGATACGTGGCATTCTAAAACTTTGCCAGAGACATTCTGAAGAAAAGGGACAAAAGAATCTGAAGCAAGGAAACGGTCAAGCTTGCTTAGCTTATCACCTCGCTTATTAAGGCGAGTAAATAAGTGTCCTCCTAGGGGGATATCCCAAAGCATAGAATCCCGAATGAAATGGTTAAAGGTATTAGCAGAGGAGGGGTTGAACATCGTACCAATTCTTTCGGAAGAGGATCTGACCTCGTTAAAATCACCAAAAAGAAGGTGAAGCCCTCTGTTATTATTCATGAACTCGCGAATCTCGTTCCATAGAAGCTCTTTTTTATTGGTATCCTGGGGAGCATAGATATTAATCATGAAACAGTGAATATTGGAAGCAATCCAAGTTCCTTCAACAATGAGGAAGTTATCAGAATGAAACACATTATTCTTAGCGAACACTTTCGGGTCCCAATAGAGACGATGCCACCTGGATCTACCTGATAGAATGGCCTTTTCTGCAAAATCGAACTGGGAATTACCCCAAGAACTTCTAACTTTGAAGGGATTAAGCTTAGTGATGTGCGTTTCTTGAATACCAAGGAAGGAGATTTTATGCTTAATGCAAAGTTTGGAAATGGCTTTGCATTTGTTCGCTCCTAGACCACAAGAATTGAATGAGATAATATTCATAATTTACCTTGGCTAGCACCAAGACTGTCAATGAATTTTTTGAGGTCGTTCTTGCTACCTTCCATGTCATAACCAAGGACTTTACCCATTTCAATATGAGAGACAAACGCTTCAATCATTGGAGCCTATGATTATTTGAGGGGTTTAGTTATAGTATGAGGACTTACTGCTACGAGATGATTAAACCAGCGTGCGAAGAGAAGTGTGAAGGTTGTTTATAGCTTGCGTTGAGGTTTTCCTTAAGAGGAGATTTACTTATTGCTATGAATTGCTTCGAATCCAGGCGGTTTAGAGAAAGATTTAGGTTCTTCGTTCGGGATGTCAGGATTCATTTAATGGTGAGTGAACAGGAATGGGAACCTTTTGTTTTTAGACGCTTCTAGGACTTTGGGGTATTCTTGACAATCCTCCTCTTCGTTTACATGAAAATTAGGGATTTCTCATTCTTCTTTATCCAGGAACCGTTGTCACTCAGTCCATCTTCCTGTTTAACAGAATGTTCCTTGTCAGTGTTGATACTAGAGAGCGAGTCAGTGTCTTGAATGTCGGGGTTCCAATCGGCAAATTCGTTGACAGACACATTGTATGCCTTCCATGTACAAAGAAATAATGCACTTATTAAAATGAAATAGACAATCACGTGCAGTACGCTCACTCATTTGCAAATATTCATCAAACGCATCGGGCGTGGTGCCGTATGCCAATTGGCGTATGGCCGCTGTGCATTTCATAATAACACTAAGACTCATTCGACCCGTAGCATCGGGTCGAACTCTAAAAAAATTAAAATGATCGGGAAGAGGATCGGCCTCATAAGTGCTAATGCCTTTCACTATTTTCAAAAATAGTTTTCGGCTCATACGGTATCTTCTTCGAAAATAATATAAGGGATACCTGCAATGTTCATTGAAATAATCGGCCATTAATCGTTCTTCGGCCCCCTCTCGGTCACGATTGATTGGGTTCCGGGTAAGTTGTGGACGATTTTCTTCGGCAACCAATTGTTGGTGATACGCGTACGCTTGCTCCAAAAAGTAAACGTCGGTTTCTTCATCGATTTCGAAAACGGTGGGTTGACGTTCTCCATCATCATCGTTATTTTGATTCATTGGGAAAAATGTATTAATTTTTGTGTGTAGAGAGTGTTTGTGTTTTTCTGTGTGAAAAATGGTTGAGTTTGGTTAATATATAGAGTATAAGGGTATTGAAAAAAATCAAAATTTAAAAACTAGCCGTTTTTAAATGTTGGGGGGGGGGGGTAAAATGAAATTTAAAAAAAAAAGTGGCGTTGAGGCGTGGTGGTGTTAACACCGCCACCAACGCCGTTGGTTTTTTTGCCCACCACGGTGTCATAACGCGGGCACGGCGTTGAAACCGCCCCCCACGGCTTTATGATACCGGAAGCTCTTATAGTCTATGTTTTTTTTGGTTTGTCCAAAATTAATCATCCACTTCAAAAAATAGCTAAGGAATTTAGATTAAGTTTACCGTATCACCTTTAGTAGAGATTACTATTATTACAAACTTTTAAAAAGTTATAAATTAATTGGTTATGGGTAAAATTGTCATTATGCAAAAAGTAAAAAAAAAAGTGTGATGATGTTTTTTCTTAAACTATGCGTTTTTTTGTCGGTGAACAATAGTTATATGACGGAGTGAGTAACCAATGATAAAATATTTTTATACACGAATATGACATTCGATTGGTGTAATGTATAATTAGTGAATGGTAGAATTGTCATTGTTAAAAAAGTAAGAAAGATACAATTGTAATGAGATGATGCTTTTCTTAAACCGTGTGTATTTTTATCGGTGTACAATAATTATAAGACGAAGAGAGTAACCAATGAAAAAAGATTTTAGTACACGAATATAAAATTTGATTGGTATAATGTATAATTAATGAGATTTTTTAAAACTTTATGTATTTTAAAAGTCAATACTTATTAAATTTACAAGTCTTTCAGACCCGTGCGTTGCACCGGCTTGTGTTTTGATAATAACTAATATTGCTGGTTGTTTTTTTTCTTTATTAAAAAATCATTCTTTTTTATTGTTTAAATAGATTTATGGTACAATATGTTTCAAAATTCTATGTACGGGCTAATCGGCAGGGGCGGAGACATGTTGATAGTAGTGGGGGGCAACGCCCCAACCAAGTTTTTGCGGATACCCAAAAGGGCAAAAAAAAAATTCTTGACAAAAAGTCGTTTTTGCAACACAAAGATGATGACGAGATAACAAGGTTTTTACAGCTGTTTTGCTTTAATCACATGGGGGGCAATATTGCTTTTTGGTGGGTTGCACTTTAAAAAAAGATTAATTTACCGAAGAAATCGATGTTTTTTGGCGAATTTATGGAGGGCACCGCCCCCCCCACAACCCCACCCCCAACTTACAAATTGCTTTCATCGCACCCCTGGTTGGGGGCACGCCCCCAACCAAGTTTTTGCGAATACCCAAAATGTATAAGGAAAAAGTTCAAATTGTTGGGAGAAAAGTCAAGTGTCATCACCCACAAATTCGGAATGCCCTCATCGCCTTCGATTTTTCTAAACATTAAGAGTAATTTGGATTTTCTAGTAGTTTTTGAGGTTTTGTTCTACCGGAAGTTGTGGAGAAAAAAGGTTGGAAAGTAAGAAAGAAGAAGGTGGGAAAGTGAAGGAGGTGGGTGAGTTAGTGAGTGGGTAAATTAAAATATCATTTGTTTAATATTTGTCTTTTTCTTCATTTACTAGGATATAAATGTGCTTTGGTATTATAACTTTGGGAATTTAGATTTAAATAAGGTATTCTTATGCTTGCAAGTATGTTGTTGTTTATAGTTCAATTATTCTGAGAATCACGAGTGACATTTTTACAAGTTACAAGTCTTAGACATGTTGAATAAATCATTAAGTACTTTTTTTGATCCATGAATATCATCACCGGTCAAATTTTATTTTATTGACACTTAAATTTATAATTAATGTGAATCGCAAAATAGTAGAGTATTTTTGTTGCCTTACCCGACCCAACCCGACTTGTTTCAAATTAAGCTAAAAGATGACAACTTCTGACATGTTATATAACCTTTTTTTTCTCAATGCCCCCCGTGATTACTTTTTCTGGCGTGGCTAATCGGTTTTACCCATCCATGGTTAGTCAAATACTACTGCACCGCACATGACCCGATTTAGCATTTGGTTTACTCTGGTTCTCTGTTTCCATCGACATGTTTCGCAGAAACTAAGCTTGAGCTTGAAGCAATATCCGCCTTTATACCACTGCGTTTCCACTTCATTTTTTGCTTTTTCCCATCCAGCTACAACTGGCAACACTCGATCCGCACCGTGAAGAGCAAAACTGTTGGGGAATCTTACTACTTCTTTATCCCTCTCTACTGCAGCAGTGTTAGAACGTGCATCAGCCTACAATTTCAAAACATATAATAACGTATACGGAGATACAAACTGTTTAAAACAAAGTTAACCATTATAAATATGGTTAACTACATAAGTGAATAGCAGAATAGATACATTAGTAAGGAGATCAATAATAGCTTCACTAAGTTCTCTACGCTCCGGTATCGTTGTCTGACTCAGCTTATATCACCCACCATAGTCTTGCTCAAAATAAAGTAGTTGCATTATCTAATAAAGATTGGTTAGGCATTCCCAATTTAAACTTGATAACTATTGGTATTTATAATAGATTAAAATGAATAGGAGTCAATCTTACCTCGAATGATTCCGCGTTACCAAAGAAATGCCAAGTACATGCACAAAACGATCCACCTAGCAGTGGCACCTAGAACAATTAACACGTCATGTATCGATGGCTTTCATGGGATATGTTGAGAATCGTTTAGCCCATCTAGGATTAGTTTTACAGATAACTTATATACGCAGCGGAATAATAAAGAACAATAAGTTATCAAATAAGGTTTTACTACTAAAACATTGAAGCCTTCATTATAATTTGATCAATAATAACTGGTTACCTACTGTAACAAGAATCCACGATCCTTGATGCAAATATACTATCTTATTATCTAAATCTAACTAACTAAACTACTAAAACGTGCACAACACACACGCTTTTGTGCTAGACTCTCATTGAGAAGTCTTGCGTTTCTAACTATCTGGAGTCAAAAACAGACGCCTCTAATAACCAATTTAAATATAGGGTTTTACAAGAAAACCTAGCTTACATAGAAAGCAAACTTAATTTGTATTAGGAAGCTAATAAAACATAAAGCCTACCATTTATCTTTGAATATTCTTTGAATTATCAATGCTTATCTTCATGAAATTTTCAGCATTATTATTCTTTTCATTAAAATGTATAATATCAAAGTATCATATTAATCACTTGTTTTTTCCATATCCCCAAAACCCCCCCCCCCCCCCCCCCCCCCCCCCCCCCACCCCCCCCCCGTCTTCATTATGCATATGTAATTTATGTAATCATTCAATAAATCTTAATCTGAGATTCGCCAACAATCTTCCCTATTTGATATTTACAAAACAAATCTTTTCTGAAGTGAAAACAATCTTCAAAGCTTCCCCTTGACTTAAGATCTTCTTGACATCCCACAACAACATAATAAGAATGCAAACCAAATCTATTTGTAGTCATCTTCCCTTCTTGTAATCACGACTAGGGGTCTTCTTCCTGTAGGATATGCAACTTGTATAACACTTCCCCTCTCTCCAGTGGTGCAGTAGATGGTTAAACATTTTAATCAGTAGCTTCCTGAAAACCAATAGTTTACCATCTCTTAAATCCTCGAACTCTGTAGCTCTAGTAGTGTTTACTGATAGAAATAAAACGTGAGTATAACGAATTTGATGAAGAAGTTGATTCCTCCCAACTTTGGTTCTTATGTCTTGCACTAACCGCATAGGAACGTCGAACATATAAATAATCCATTGAATTATAAGTATGAAAACCGCTACCGTCTTGACAAAAACCTCAACTTCTATGAGACACAACTCAGTGATACAAATGTGAGTAATTGGCACCATAAGAAAAATCACACACCTTTGCTAGATTTGTCAAGTCTTCGTCAACACCATTTAAGCACGAACAAGTTACCTCCAAATGTTGTAAGCCATTTGAGATATGATAAGAACACGCATCCGAAAAACTCAACTACAACATCAAATAAGCAATATTCAATTGTCTTTATAATCACCTCTTCAATAAATCCAAAACGAGCCATAAAATCAATAAGAGTAAACTATTGTGAACAATAGTTCCATCCGAGATCCAAACGCGTCTGTTGTCTAACATCGAACAAAGCTAGCAGCATTAACTCACAAACCTGGCAGCACTAATAACCAACGAACAGTACTAACCAAATCAAGCATGCTAGCAGTACTAATCAACCATACAGTAGTACATGCTTTCACACCTAGCAGTACTAACACATATACACTTAGCAGCATAAACTTATCTTTGAACTTTAGTACTGGCAGCTTTAATTTTTTATGAGTAGCACTAACATGAACCATCCAAAGATATATAGCAGCATTAATATACCTTTGACCAATCCAGCAACACAAAGAAACTTTATATGGAGTAACATAAAATCCCTAAAAATCAGGGATTTATACATTTTATATCAATCTTGTTTTCCATAATTAACGTAACATATCACAAATGTCTTTCCATATTACCGCAGTCAAACGACTTACAATTCTTTCTTTATCTATGCCGCCATAAACAAATCTGCTAATAACCAATAGTGATCACATGCTGCATCGTTTACCTCTAAACATGCCTGAATGTTAAATCCTGTCTTTCCAAACTTTTTGTGACGACGCTGTCTGTTACAAGGCTAATGCAGATCTGTCACACTAATCTAACGTATGAAAAGAAACATAGCAGCAGGTTGGTTAACAATAGAAGCATGGCAGTGAGAATGAACAATGAATCAATAAAGAAACATTATACCAATAACATTACCCATATTATGCCAATATAAACAGCTCATGATTGTGTTTAAACAATACCACTCGATCCAAGATACATCACCGAACCTGAACACCAGCATTAGATCAAGAGTATAGTAGCGTGTATAGTTTTAGGGTTTCAACCTTCTACTTTCCTAAAAAACCACGAACTTTACATTAAAACTCGTACCACTGAACGCCGTGTGGACCGAACATAAAGATACAACCCATCACTGATCCGTGTTATCATAGAGACAGAAAAACCCAAAACCATGGCTATAGTTATGCCATCACACAATTGTTGTGAAAAGATCGTTTGAGAAAACCAACATAAAGTAGTTGCATTATCTAATAAAGATTGGTTAGGCATTCCCAATTTAAACTTGATAACTATTGGTATTTATAATAGATTAAAATGAATAGGAGTCAATCTTACCTCGAATGATTCCGCGTTACCAAAGAAATGCCAAGTACATGCACAAAACGATCCACCTAGCAGTGGCACCTAGAACAATTAACACGTCATGTATCGATGGCTTTCATGGGATATGTTGAGAATCGTTTAGCCCATCTAGGATTAGTTTTACAGATAACTTATATACGCAGCGGAATAATAAAGAACAATAAGTTATCAAACAAGGTTTTACTACTAAACATTCAAGCCTCCATTATTATTTGATCAGAATAACATGGTTACCTACTGTAACAAGGATCCACGATCCTTGAGGCTAATATACTATCTATTATCTAACTAACTAACTACTAAACGTGTACACACACACGCTTTTGCTAGACTCTCATTGAGAAGTCTGCGTTTCTAACTATTCTGGATGTCTAAAACAGACGCCTCTAATACCCTTTATATAGAGGGTTTACAAGAAAACCTAGCTTACATAGGAAGCTAACTTAATTTGTATTAGGAAGCTAATTAAAACTAATTAAAGCTTTCTTTTATCTTTGATATTCTTTGACTTTTCAATGCTTATCTTCATGGAAATCTTTCAGCTTTTAATTCTTTTATATGTAGAATACCAAAGTGTCATATTAATCCCTTATTGTTTTATTCGTCTTCATTATTACAAAACAATCTTCATGAATGAAATAATCATGAATGAAACAATCTTCAAAGCTTCCCCTTGACTTAAGATCTTCTTGAACATGCCACCACACATAATAAGCTGCAAACCATATCTCTTGTAGTCTTCTTCCCCTTTTTGTAATCATCTAATAGGGGTCTTCTGTAGATATGCAACTTGTAAACACTTCCCCTCAAGTGGTGCATGTAGATGGTTAAACATTTAATCAATAAGCTTCCCCTGAAACCAATATGTTTACCATCTCTTGAATCTCGAACTCTGTAGGCTCTATGTAGTGATTACTGATGAAGAAAACTGAGTATAACGAATTTGATGAAGAAGTAGAATCTCCCAAACTTGTGTCTTATGTCTTGCACTATCCACATGACGTCGAACTTATAAATAAATCTGTGAAATATAAGTAGACCGCAACCTCTTGACAAAAACCTCATCTTCTATGAGACACATACTAAGTGATAGCAAATGTGAGCATTGAGCACCATAAGAAAAATCACACACCTTTGCTAGATTTTGACAAGTCTTCGTCACACCGTTGTAAGCACGAACAAGTTACCTCCAAATGTTGTAAGCCATTTGAGATATGATAAAACACAAACCTGTGAAACTCCACTTCAACTCCAAATAAGTGATAATTAACCTTCTTCGTAACCAATTGAACCAATAAATATGAGCCTTTTTAAATCTTTAAGAACATTTAAACCATCCAAGAACTGAACAGTAGAATCAAAAATAAATAACCTTCAAAAATTGTTAGTTCTGTCCGAGATCCTTTTGTGTGTGTTGTCCGATATCGGATTAAACTAGCAGTACTATGCAGCAGTATTAACATAAATCTAATAGTATTAACTTTATTTGTAGCAGTACAAAGTATTCACGCAGCAGTATTAACTTCCCTTTAATGCTAGCAGTAGAAACTCTTTAAATCCGAGCAGTATTAAGTAGTATTCTAGCAGCACTTAACAAATACCATGTTTTTTTGCAATCCAAGCTTTAACCTGCTATACTACCTTCATTATCGAGCAGCATTAAGATCACACAGCAGCATTAACAATCATATTGGCAGTACTAAGTAAATATGAGCAATATTAATACCCAAACTTACTGTTGTTCGTGAACTAGCAGTATCAACATGCTCTAAACTCAATCTCATCATATACTACCCAATCATGAAACATAATTCAATCTGTTAATAACCATAAACCTGCTGTAGCAACCACCAAACAAATCTAAAACCCTAACCTGCTGCTCCTCAAACCAAACGTACATGTTGCTTGTTTCTTTACCAATGCACAACCAAAACTGTTTGACCATATTAGGGTTTAATGAAAAACCCTAGTTTTCACCATCTCGACTTGCATCAATAATAATCATAGTCGTTTTTTAAGTATAAAGACGACGCTTTAAAGTGTCGTAAAAACCATAAAATCACCAAAATCGCCCATAACTTCCAGAACAGAAAATCATACCTTCTTTTTCCTTTATAGCACGACATCAACAAACCTTGTTGATCCTAGATCAAGAGCCATCAGGCTCTGATACCAATTGACGGTTCCAATAATTATTCATCACACAAGAAAGATTGAGGTTTAAAGATCAAGAAAAACTGGAAAGAAAAATAATGAAAGATGATTAAACTTACAAGAGATATGAGTTTTGTGTTTATAG